>CABHPQ010072873.1:14126-36719 GCA_902168405.1 Peromyscus aztecus
CAGAGATCCACCTGGCTCTGCCTCCCGAGTGCTGGGATTAAAGGCATGCCCCACCACTGCCCGGCTAAAAATATTTTATTTATATCAGTATTTTGCCTGCATGTATGTATGTGCACCATGTGTGTGCCTGGTGGCAGAGGAGGTCTGAAGAGGGCACAGGATCCTCTGATGATTGTGATGTATGAGTGTTGGGAACTGAACCCAGGTCTTCTGCAAGAGCAGCAAGTGCTCTCAACCTCTGAGCCATTTCTCAGCTTTAGTTCCTATCTTTGTAACACGAGTTCATGGCCTTTCACTAAAGGTAACCAATAATTTCTGTGATTAATTTGTAGAAATCATTATTAGTTGCCCTGAAAAGAATAACTTCTGTGACTTTTGTTATCCATGATAATGAAAACCTATTTAATTAATTTTTTTAGGCAGGGTCTCTCTATTAGATAGTGCTGGCTGTCCTGGAACTTGCTATATAGACTAGGCTGGCCTTGAACTCAGAAATCCAATTGCCTCTGACTCCCGAGTGCTGGGATTAAAGGCATGCACCACCACACCCACTTTATTTTAAATCTTAAACTTCTACATTCTGAGATTCTGAGTTGCTCAGGGATATGGAGTGAGTGGATCATATTATGTTACTGGGCAAGGCCATGTAGCAAGTACTCAAAGCTCTGTGCTTAAATAGGTGCCTTTGTCTCCTTTTCCACATGAATTGTATGCCTTTTCCTTAAAGGGACCCAGTGCAGAGAACCTACCACTCCAGAAGGCTTTTTTCCATCCTACGTTTCCCTAGCAGGCCTTAAAAGGGTTCCCGCAGTGAAATGCTCTATCACTCTTCCCATATATGAGACAGGAACATGATCCATCTCCTTCATCATCCTGTAATGCATTACTTGTTTTCACACAAGAGAAATGAGTCATATTTCCTTTGGACACAGTCAGAAGCAGATTGATGTATTTCCCTCCCCTCTATTTTCTTATCTCAGCTTCCAGGTAAGTGGGCCATCTCATCTGAAGCATTTTTTTTGAAGGAGAATGTTTTGATATTCCTCTTTTAAGGTGTGAGAGGGGCCTGGACCATGCTATCCCTCATTATGTCACCACGTACTTGCCACTACTGCTTGTCCTTGTGGCCAACCCTATCCTGTTTCACAAGACAGTGACTGCAGGTAAATCTTGGGGGAATTACTCTTGGTATATGGACACTAAGTACATCTGCATGCCTTGGACTCACATAAAAATACAGCTGTTCCCTCTGGAATTACATACCACAATTGACCTTATTTATCATTTTTTTAAAAACATGAACAGAATAGTTGGACAAACTGACCATGTTTAATAAGTGAAAATGTGAAAGTCTATTTACCTGTTTGCTATACAGGGTTTTTGTTGACATTTGTTTAGCTAAAGACCATCAGTTTTGGTTGAGGCTTCACTTCTGTGCTGGGCTCCTCCAGAGACTGCCTTTAGTATGGAGGACCTGCGGGTGATTTTGTAAAATTGTAGAGGCCACATAGAAGTAGATAGAGCAAGAGGCAGATAAGGGAAGGGATGAGGTATGGATTCAGAGTCTAGTCATTCCTATGCACTCACTTGACCTATGCATTTTTTCAGATGTACAGGAAACAGGAAGTGGAACACAGGAAATGAATCCATTGCAATGGTAATATCTAGAAGAGAGGGAGATAGTGAGTCATCAGAGGGACATACCTCTTACAGCTAGGATTAGGGACCTGTGTCTCAGCCTTACCATCTCCTCAAGTGATCATGACTTGAAGCGAGTGCCCATCTGTCTCATGCTTCTGTGTATCTCTTGGATAGAATGTGAATTAAGGCATTTGCACATTGTCCTTCACAGAAAGGTCATTTAAGAATCAGCAGTTGTTTGTAGAAATTTCTAAAGAGAGTATTTAAAGTCTCTATCACTAGTAATAAACTATTGATGCTTTAGATGCATCTTTTCCTAGCTGCTTTTAGATATAGTGCATTAAATACTATACTTTTTATGCTATAGTATCAACAGTTGGTTAAGCTGAAAATTTTATTTATTTACTATATTTATGTGTATGTGTGTGTGCCTACCTGAGTCTATACGCATTACATATCTGTAGAGGCCAAAAGAGGGTGTCAGATTCCCTGGAACTGAAGTTACAGATGGTTGTGAACTGTCATGTGGTTGTTGGGAACCAAACTCCAATCTTCTGCAAGAGCAGGAAGTGCTTTTAACCACTGAAGCATCTCTCTCCAGCTCTTGCTTGTAGAATTAAAATAATCTTTTAAAAGTATATTATTGATAGGAATTTCTTGTCTTTGATGAATTTTTTCTTAACTGCTTTTAAATATAGGATTTTTTGTTTTAAAAATTACACACAAGTAGTGTTTTTTTTTTTTTTTTGGCAAAGCAGTGGAAATGCCTTGGCCAAACACTATAATGTTTCAGTGGTTATATCTGTGTAGAGGTACCAAGGGTCATTAATTCTTCTCTAAACATATATTCTAACTTGTCTTTAAGGAGAATTGTTAAATTTTTCAATATACTAAAATAATAAGTGTATATTATTTTAGAATGGACAAAACAAGCCTTTTAAAACACAGTACTTGGAATGAATTCCTAATAAAATCAAGAGTTCAGTGAAAAAATGATCAGTGTTAATTTCTCAGTTGTGACAAAAGTCCTGCATTTGTGCGTAATGTTAACACTGGGAGAAGCTAGGAGAAGCTTTAGTTGTGTAGCAATTCTCTGGGCTCAGTAAGTTAAATGGACATAGAGTTCAGTGGTAGAGCACTTGCCTAGCATGCATGAGGCCGTAAGTTTCATTCCAGATATTACACAAATAAAAGGTTATTTCAAAGTATAAGTTTCTATGTATGTGTGTGTATATATGTGTACATGCACATGTGTATACCTTGGTATCTGTGAGGACTTCAGGTGCAACACTGTGATGACTGTTAGTAATGGGCTTTGCCTCATGCCCTTCTGGCTATGTGTAAGAGTTCATATCTGCTTCGATTTTCTTCTCTATTATGGAGTTAATGTAAGTCATGAATGTTGTCTGACATTCCTCTACACCCCCACAGTGGCCTCTTTACTGAAAGGAAGAAAGGGTGTTTACACAGAGAATGAGAGACTGATGGGAGCCGTGATCAAGACCCGGTTTTTCAAAATAATGCTGGTGTTAATTGCATGGTAACCTTTCTTCTAGTATTTTTATTGTTGGTTGTGTTAGTGGGAAGGATATGCCAACTTGTCATTTTACTTTTCCAAATGTGACTTGAGTGTTCCAATGGAAAGAATCTGGAAGGGAAATCTTTGAGACAATGCAAGATATTCCCTAAAGGAATGAACAAAACACAGGTCAGCAAATCCAGAACTCATATATTTTTATAAAACCTTTATGACAATTATGTACCAAACCCTGAGAATAAGAAGCTAAGTGTTCAAGTTTTTGTTTTGTTTTTTAATGACAGAGTCAGCCAGTTTTTCTTTTCTTTTCTCTCCTCCTCCTCTTCTCTCTATTTTATTATTGTTTGAGACAATGTCTCACTATATACCCCGAGCTGACCCAGAACATGTTATGTAGGCCCAGGTGGCCTTGAATTTTCAGTGATTCCCATGCCTCTGTCTTCCAGCTGCTGGGATTGCAGGCATGTACTGCCATGCCTAGCTATATGTTCAGTTTTCAATTTTTTTTTCCGAGACAGGGTTTCTCTGTGTAGCTTTGTGCCTTTCCTGGATCTCGCTCTGTAGACCAACCAGGCTGGCCTCGAACTTACAAAGATCCGCCTGGCTCTGCCTCCTGAGTGCTAGGATTAAAGACATGCGCCACCACCGCCCAGCTCAGTTTTCAAATATTTAAGCCATATGCGCCTGATATTTCGTCTCATTGCTGGGTTAACCAAAATAAAGGGACAGTCATGCTTTTTATTTTATGTATATAAGTATTTGGCTTGTGTGGAAGTGTATGTACTATGTGTGTGTTTGGTGCCCGTGGAGACCAGGAGAGGATGTCCAGATTCCCTTGGAGTTACCATTTTGTTTTCGTTTTTAAAGACAGAGACAGGGTCTTATGAAGTTGCTCTGGTTAGCCTGGAACTCACAGAGATATGCTTGCCTCTGAAGTGCTGGGATTAAAGACATGTGCCACTGTGCCCAGCAGGTACAGACATTTGTGATCTATCTTGTGGGTGCTAGGAACTGAACCTAGATCCTCTGCAAGAACAGCAAGTGCTTTTGACTGATGAGTCATCTTCCTATGCCCTGGCTGTGTTTTATGAGTGTGCCCATCTGTCTTACTCTTGTCCCCACAAGTCCTGTGTCTTTAGGGAAAGGGTCAAGGCCCATCTTCAGTGTAAAGGCTCAGCTCACTCACTGGTGGGTAGAGAAGAAGCTGAGCAACTATCCCCTTTTGTGCCCGCCATTGCACAAATATTTGTGGTTGATGCTTTGAAAGCATGTAGCAAATCGTATGTAAAAAGATTCTATCCAAGATGAAGACATCATGGGAGTGGGAAGAGGCAGGGTGCCGGGGAAGCTCTCAGGAATCCACAGGGATGACCCCACCTTGGACTGCTGGCAGTGATCGAGGGGGTGCCTGGACTGGTGTACTCTGGTGACCGGTCTAGTGAATACCCTAACTGTCATCATAGAGCCTTTATCCAGTGACTGATGGAGGCAGATGCAGGGATCCGCAGCTGGGCGCCAGGCTGAGCTCCATGAATCCAGTCGATGGGAGAGAGGAGGGATTCTGAGGGCAGGGGACTTCCAGATCATGATAGGAAGACATGCAGAAATGACAGGCCACACTGCTGGAGACCCATGAACTGTGGACTAGTGGCTGTAGAGCCCCCATGGGACTGGACTAGGCCCTCTGGTTACAAGAGACAGTTGTTTAGCTGTTTGGGGGACACCTGGTCGGGGGATCGGGATCCATCTCTGGTGCATGGGCAGGCTTTTGGGAGCCTGGTGCCTGCGGTGTGGCACCTTGTGCAGCCTTAGTGTGGCAGGGAGGGGCTTGGACCTGCCTGGGCTCGGTGTGCCAGGCTCTGCTGACTCCCCATAGGAGACCTTGATTTGGAGGATGTGGGGATGGGGGGTAGCTTGGGGGGGAGGGCTGGGGGGTGGGAGGAGGGAGGAGGAGGGATCTGTGGGTGGTATGAAGGGTAAATAGAAAATTTCTTAATAATAAAAAAAATGAAAAAAAAAGATTCTATCCAAACAGCAATGAATCAGTACCATACAGAACATGTCAACTCTTTGTAGTATTAATTCCCCTGGCATGAGGACATTTCTTTAAATGCCCTCCGAGGAGAGGCCTAAATTATCTACTGCTTGTCATCCATTCACCTTGTTATTTCACATTCCAGGGACCTACCAAGATTGACATTTTAAAATTCCACATAAGGACTTGTTTTAAGTATTTTTCTACTGCTGTGATAAAAAAACATGACAAAGGCAATTTATAGAAAGAAAGGTTTGCCAGGCAGTGGTGGCCTACGCCTTTAATCCCAGCACTTGGCAGACAGAGGCAGGTGGATCTCTGTGAGTTCAAGGCCAGACCATAGAGCAAGTTCCAGGACAGGCTCCAAAGCTATCGAGAACCCTGTCTCGAAAAACAAAACGAGAGAGAGAGAGAGAGAGAGAGAGAGAGAGAGAGAGAGAGAGAGAGAAAGAGAGAGGTTTGGGGCTTAGAGTTCCTGAAGGATAGGAGTTCTTCACCATCATAGCAAGGAGCATGGTAGCAAGCAGACTGGCAGGGCCCTGGAGCAGCATCTCAAAGTTCACATCCCAGTTCACAAAATGGAAGCAAAGAGTCTCACTGAGAATGCTGTGGGCTTTTGAAACTTCAGAGCTCGCCACCAGTGACACTCCCCCTTCAACAAGGCCACACCTCCTAACCTTTCCCAAATAATTCCACCAACTGGGAATCAAGTATTCAAATGGATGAGCCTACCAAAGCCATTCTCCTTTAAATTACCACAGGACTAATGAGATGGTTCAGCAAGTAGAGGTGCTTATGCTCAGGACTGACTGCTTGAATTTGATTCCTGCTTCTGACAAGGTGGCAGGAGAGAACTAACTCCTAGAGATGTCCTTTGACTCCCCCTACCCCTGCCCCGGCCCCCAAGCATGCATGCATCATCTCTCAGGTACACACAAATTCCGCATAAAATATCAAAATAGCATTTTGGTCTCCATCAAAAGTTTAGGTTACTTCTCAATAAAAAGGAAAGAAAGATGGGGAGGGGAGACAGGGAGGAGAGGAGGGAGGGGAAACTGTGGTCGGTATGTAAAACAAATGAAAAATGTTATTTAAATAAAATAAAATTTAAAAAAGAAAAAGAGAGAAAGAAAGAAAGTCTTTAGGTTACCTCTCTTATGGAGAATGAGTCCTGGTTTGATATAGAGCTAAACTTTACACCTTGATGTGATGTGGAGTGTTTCTACCAGGAGGACTATTTGAGGTCTGTGTTAGACCAAGAGAAGGATTTGTGCTTCTTAAAGTCTTGGTGACAACTCAATTCCTTCCCACAAAAGTGGTGAAGTTGCTACCCAAAACTGGTACATATAGACCATGGTGAAAGTCACAATGAATTTCACTGAGTGCTTTCTTTACCTGTGGACCATTTTCTTCCCATCAGTTGGTTGTCCAATATCATCAATGAAAGTCTTTTGTTCTACCTTGAAATGCAACCAGATATCCGTGGAGGCTCTCTGAAACGCATCCAGAATGCAGCCAGGACCACATGGTTTATTATGGTAGGCCAATCTAGACTTATTTTTTCTTCTTGTAAAAAACAAAAATCAATATGAAAAAAAACATTCAAAGTAAAATGTATAAATATATAATCAGCGCAAGATTTTGGGATTATCTCTATCATCCTGGTGTAATGCCAAGCTAGATTGAGTCACTGTATTATTGGATAGGCTCAGAGCTGGGATGTAGCCTGATGGCAGAGCCTAGCATTCAAGGGTTTCTGTGTTTGATCATCAGCACTTTAAAATGAGTGAGGGAGTGTGTGAGTGTGTGAGTGAATGCTTAAACCAATGAATAAAAACAAGGCAATCTCTGTTAAGTCGCTCTGGTCTACAGTATGAAGCATTTGAAGTTAACTCACAGTATCAAACTGTTACTCTTTTTTGTTTGTTTTAAAATTAGACAGTTTATTTTATGTGTATGGGTGTTTCAGAGGAAGACCAGCCACTGGGCTTACCAGGATGGAACTTATCATTATGTTGACCAAAGGTTGTCACTTTTCCTTTGACCTCCATGTGTCCTTTTGCCCTCCTTCCCAGGGAATACTGAATCCAGCCCAAGGACTTCTCTTGTCTCTAGCCTTCTATGGCTGGACAGGATGCAACCTGGATGTCCACCCTCCCAAGATGGTGATTCAGTGGGAAGCAATGACTGCCTCAGCTGCCGAGGGCACATACCAGTCCCCTGTGGGCTCCTGCGTGCCCCATGAAAACCCCAGAAAGGTGGTGTGTGTTGGGGGGCACAGTTCTGATGAGGTGCTGAGCATTCTGTCTGAAGGTAATGCCCTGTTGGCAAAGGAGGTGAACTGCAGAGCCCCCAGGGCCTCCTGGAAGTCCCTCATTAAGCTGGGAGGTGCAGATGGGAACCTACATGGCACTATACTCTCGCATTTCCTCTTCAGCTTCTTTTCATTTTTTATTTATCCACCTCTCCTCTTTTAGAAATCTATTTCATTTTATGTGTATGGTTGTTTTGCTTGCATGCATGTCTGTGCACCACATTCATACCTGGTGCCCATGGAAACCGAAAGGTGGGGCCAGATCCCCCTGGAACTGGAGTTATGGGTGTTGGTAAACTGCTGTGTGGATGCTGGGAATTGAACATGATTCTTCTAGAAGAACTGCCAGTGCTCGTAACCACTAAGCCAATTCTCCAGTCTCTTATTTTTAAAACAAAATCTCACTATGAAACAAAAGCTAGTCTCTAACTTTCAGTCCTCCTGCCTCAGCTGTTTGAGTGCTGTTACAGGAATATACCACCATGTCCAGCTAATTGGTTGCTATAATTTCCTGGCAATCGAAGGAGAGAGGTTTAAAAACAGTCAGGGGCTTAGTTCCCAGCACCCACATTGGGTTACTCACAATCACCTGTAACCCCAGCTCCAGGGGATCTGATGCCCTCTTCTGGTCTGGGTGGGCACCTGAACACATGTACTCATAGATACACATAAATAAAAATAAATCTAAACAACAAACCTACTCAGGTACATCAGAACAATCCTGCCCATTCTCAGCTGGCCTATAGAGAATGGGTAGAAATAGCTGGTTTTGATGCTACACTCCTTATCACATACTGTTTCCAGAGCAGCACCCCTTATTTTTAGCTAGCTGCTTCTACATTCTGCAGGCTGTGTTATGCACTTTAGAATGTTTAGCATCCTCTTTGATCTCAGTTCACTAGAGTGTGACAATAAATGCTCTTTACACATTAACAAATGTCTTCTGTGGGCATAATGTCCCCTGGGTCAGAAAATGTCTCCTTTGCAAAAGCTTAAAGAAACTTGCATTTTTGAACAGGTTGTCTGGGGTACATGCACATCCATGTACACACACACACACACACACACACACACACACACACACACACACACGTCCAAAGACAAGACACAGCCCCACCAAACTACTTTGGTGTATTTTGAGAAACATGTGTGGAATTGGCTAGAGGAGTTCTATCTTCTTTTTCTTTCCTGCTATTTCAATACGTGGAAGAAGATTCATTTTTGGGACAAGTCTGAGTGAGAAAACATGTAGATAAATCCATGATCTGATGCCCTGAGCTGGTATTGAATGGTTGTATTGGAGAGCTCTAGAAGAAACAGAGAAGCCCTTTTGGCTGGATCTACCTTGTGTTTTGGGACTTTCTCTTTTTCTGGCTGTGCTGGAATGGAACCCAGGGTCTCATCCATGCTGGGCTATTACTACAACCTCAGTCACACCCCAGCCTGTAAGCTTCTGATATAGCCCCAGTAGTTCATGAAGGACAGGGACATACAAGTTCAGACTGCTGTCAGCATGCCAAGTTACTTTGCACCTAGAATTAGTTGTGTGTGTTTGAATTCCCATCCTGATGGCTCAAAACAACTGAGCGATTTTTGACACTATAATAAAATCCTAAATTAACAATAAATCCCACTACATCTGGTCCCTGCACCCTACCTCTCCCATCTTGAACAGAATTAACAAGGCCCTTCTTGTTTCTATTCCTTCCAGCTAGCTGTTGCCTAGGACTGTTGCTCACAGGCTGAGAGCTTTCAGAGTCTTTAAAAATGAACAAAGGTCCAACAGGAAAATAAGCAGGGCCATTGTTCATAATAGCTGCTGTCTTAAGGATCCCTTCTTTGCTGATCTTTTTTCCTCTTTTTATAGTGATTCGAATGAAACCCAATGTGTTACCAATGGCAGATTATTGCTACACCACAGAACCACACCCTAAGTCCTATCTCAATTCCTTTCAAAGCAAAGGAAGAGGTTCTGGCATAGTAAGGAAGACTGGAACCCCTCTACAGTCCCCCCCAAAAGACAGTCCACTGTGATATACAGCCCAAATACCATAGAATTTATCCTTTAAAGGGTTTAGTGCATTTTGCTATATTCATGAAGTTGTGTAGATGTTCCCACTATCTAAATCCAGAATATTCTTATCACTTGGAGGCTACATTTCCCATTCTTCTTTTTTGAGCCTGGGTCTCATGTATTACAAATTGACATCAAGCTCACTCTGCAGCTGATGCCGACTTTTCCTGATTGTTCTGCCTCTACCGTATGAGTGCTGAGATTAGGAGAGTGCACCACCATGCTCAGTTTACATGGTGCTGGGATTGAATCTGGGGCTATATGTATGCTAGGCAAGCACTTTACCAACTGAGCTACATCTTCACCTTCATCTCTTCATTCCTGGCAGCCACTAATTTTTCTACATGAATGTTCTGCACATTTCCTATAAATCACATTATACAATATTTGCCCTTTTCTGTCTGACTTCTTAGCCTAAAATCTTGGAAGTTCATCCAGTAGCAAACATCAGTACACAATTCTTTTTTTAGCTCAGTAATATTTCATAGTATGGAAATACTCATTTTATAATTTTTTAAAATCAATTACTGTTGACTGTAAAGAACTCCACCAGGCCATGTATTAGGAACAGTGTCATGGTTTTGCAGCAGTGACTATAAACACTGTCCTCATAGTTTATTGGACAAATTCAAAGCAGTTCAAATTATTATTCTACTGAATTAATGGAGCAATCATTGAAAATATTGATTTGAGAAAAAAATTGGAGGAAAAGGAAAGCAAATGAAAGCAAAATAATTTCTGTAAAAATAAGTTATCAGGATGAAGGTGTAGCTAAGTAATAGAGCACTTTCCTAGCATGTACAAGGCCCTGGGTTCCACCCCAGCACTATAAATACACAAAGGAAAACAATGACAATAGAATCTGTTCAATTAATTAATTAATTAAAAGAAAAGGAATAAAAGGCAGCTGTCAGTTTAGAACCCACAGTAATGTATTGTTTGCTTATCTGCTCGGTGAGATAAGCTTTTTGAGGCATTCTTCAGGCACAAAGTGAGTTGGAAAAATTAACCAAAACATTTCCTGTAAAAGTATGAAGTGGAGTTTACACTTCCTTACCCTGAAAATAGCAAAATTAAAATCCTAAGATAAAGTGACCACCATTTTGTATGGTGGCTCTGTGGAGGAATTTGCACACATGGATCTGCAAGGAACGAAGAGGGCTGGTATGCAGAAAGTAAATCACCTAAGTGTTTTGCTTCTTAGCATACTATCGTGCATTTTAAAAGATTTCCACATCTTTTTGGTTGGTATTGTCCTGTATGGTCTAGCAATGTTTTAGTTATTTCTCTGTGCAGTAACAAAAATTCTGAGGAGAACAACTCTTAAGAGGAAAGGTTTCTGGTAAAGGATGTATATCCATCTAATGAAATATCATTACATTATAAAAAGAACCATGTCTACCATTGCTTGGTCCTATTGCTCCGGGCCTGTGATGATGCATTTCTGGGGTTTGGTTGTTTGATATCTTGAAGTCATGGTAACCTGATATTGGCAGACTATGTATGAATGGGGAACTAGTCAGTACCGTAGCAGCCATGCTGAACTGTCTCCAGAGTCTTTTTTTCTTTATTAAGAATTTTTCTACTCACTCCACATGTTATCCACATACCTCCCTCCTCTCTCCTCCCTCCCCCCACCCCCAAGCCCTCTTTCCCATGCCACCCCACATCCCCACATCCCCCAAATTGAGGTCTCCCATGGGGAGTCAGCAGAGCCCAGCACACTGAGCCTAGGCAGGTCCAAGCCCATTCCCACTACACCAAGGCTGTGCAAGGTGTCACACCACAGGCACCGGATTCCAGAAGCCTGCCCATAGACCAGGGACAGATCCCTATCCCCCTGCCTGGGTGCCCCCCAAACAGTTCGAGCCAAACAACCAAAGATTTATTTATTTATTACGTATACAGAAGAGGGTGCCAGATCTCATTACAGATGTTTGTGAGCCATCATGTGGTTGCTGGGAATTGAACTCAGGACCTCTGGAAGAGCAGTCAGTGCTCTTAACCTCTGAGTCATCTCTCCAGCCGTCTCCAGAGTCTTGCTCTATCAATTCCTTCTCTTCATGGAGACCTGTAAGACAGAGAAGAAAACCCAAGGTTACCCAGGCTTGTTAGAGTTCACACCTCAAACCCTTATCTGACTTAGGACAGATGGAGCTAGGTTCAGGTGGCTTTATTCCTGCAGCTTTGGCTTTGAGAGAGTTCTTATGCATCACTGTTCTGTATAGAGATGGGGGAAGGGAGTGAAAGGCAGGACACTCTATAAAGCCATGGGACTCGGAGTTTGTCCTCAAGTGTGAAGTCATGGGGGAGTATCCTCAGCAAAGACCTTGATCACAAGCCACCTTATGATACCCAGCTGGGTCTTTTTGAACAAAACCACAAAAATCCCACATGAGTTCTCATGCACCCAAGATGAGTTCATAACCAGGGTGACCCTGTGAGAATCAAATCTTTTTCAAGTGCCTTCAGCCAGCCCCTCCTGCAGCAATGCTATTCTGGAAGCTCTTAAAAGCTTTCCCAGCTGGTGCCGGGCCACTGTAACCAGATGGTTTTCCTCCATTACTCATGATGGCACCCACACTCAAATCAGGGCCTGGCTGTAAGGTCCGTGGCCAAACATTCCTTTGTTCCCTTCTCTAGATTCTCTGAGGGGATCACATTTGCTCTGTCTTCATCACTCCTGTAGCCTCTCAGATTCATCTGTATCTGCCCCTGGGGAAGGTCTGGCTGCTGTTTCCCTAACAGGCCACAGTGAGTGACTCATGTGCATTAGAGTAATCCTGCAATATGGTGCTTGCCTCTGTCCAAATTGTTATTCTTTCTGCCCTCCTTCGATCATCAGTCTTAATACTGCTCCAGCTTCCAAGGGCTCATCTCACTACTGTTGAGGCATTGACCCAACTGTATCCAGTCAATATGTTTACTGAGTACTCCATTCTAGTGGAAGAAAGAAAACAACTACAGAAAGTCCACCGTAATTATGTTATATGATATCCAAGTAGTGAGAACCAGAACTGATCAGGGTGCAGGAGATAGAACTCAGAAGCAAAGAGCTTGCTTAACACGTGCAAGGCTCTGAGTTCAATACCTAATTTGTTAAGAATAGGAGCCACTAGTCAGGGAGAGAGGTGGAGGACTGGTTTTTGATAGGGTAACCCAGAAGTTTCTCTATGGATGAGACCTGAAATAAAATACAAGACAGAGTCATGAGAAAACTGAGAGATGCTTTGCAGGCAGACAAAGAGCTGTGGAAAGGCCCTTTGTAGGACCATGTCTTTAGGAGGAGGGGAAGGGTAGGTAGATCAGTATGCCTGAGTTTGATAGAAGTGACAGCTAAGGCTGCAAAAATAAGCCAAGTCCATTGGTGAGGCTTAGAGACTGGAAGGCAGTCACTTGCCCTGTGCATACTGGGAAAGACCTCCTTGCTTCCTGACTTCCGTCTTTGAATTCTCCATGCCCAGTTTATATCCTGGCTCAGAGCCAGTGCTCCTGGGTATTTTGGGAGCAAAAGAATAAGTCTGCTGTTTGTTCCAAAGGATTTTGCTATCCGGAAGGAAGGAGTGCTAGTCAAGTGATTAAGTAGACCTGCAGGGTGACCCTTGATGAGAACATTTTATTTTATCTTGCTTATTGAGCTCACTTCCCCACCATTTTTACTGTGTTGGGACTGCTTTCTGTAAGACATGTCATATTCTAAAACAAAGGGAAAACTGATTAGTAAGAAAATAGAACAGACCAGAGAACAATGCTGAGATCCAAGGAAAACCCTGGGGAACCATGTGAGGCTACTTAGAGAGGCTACTTGTTTGCCTTTGAGCTTCTTAGCTGGAAACTGTAGAGAGAACGTGAACAGCTACAAAATTCATTATTCTGAAGAAAACCTAGCAATAGCTCTTAGAAACAAAATACAGCTAGCTTGCTCTCATGTGCGCTCATGCGTGTGCTCTCACAGGTCCCAGACACGAAGGCCAGTGAGAAAGGTCACCTTCAGCTTCTCAAGAAATGAACACCAAATAACTTAGAGCTTATTTGGATGTGTGCACTATGCCATATGAGAAACATCATTTGTCACTTAGTCATTGCATCTAGGGCCCCGGTTTATGATCACAACAAGGAAACTGGCTTGGCAAAGCATTATCAGGCATGTGCTGTTTTATGTTGGGTCTTGATATGCGTTTAAATTACAACCCTTGAAAGTTGGAGAGGCTGTTTTGGGTACTTCCAGGTGCTGAAGGACAGGAATTGCAACCTTAAGACTGGTGGCACTGTATGTGAGGACAAGAGGGAGTTTTACAGAGGGAGTAGATTCCTTCCCTCTGGGGCTTCCTGGAGCTGAGTGCAGGTAGCCAGGCAGGAGGACCTACTGTCTATGTCACAGCTTCCTGTGAATGGACTCTGTCCTTTGTTTATACTTCCCAGAGGATGCATCCAGGGCTCCAGGGCCACCTTAATTCAACTGTCACATTTCCTCAGGAACCATGTGTCAGCTGCCTGAAATGATTCTTTAAGGTTCGTTCCATTTTTTTCTCTGAATGAATGAATTAAATGTAGTAAGGGATGATATAGAGGGTTTTCCCCCTCCTTTTTATACACACACACAGAGGCGATATACATGGTAATTATTTTTTTGAGACAGAGTTTCTCTGTGTAGCCCTGGCTTTCCTGGAGCTTGCTATGTAGACCAGGCTGACCTCGAACTCAGAGATCTACCTACCTCTGCCTCCTGAGTGCTGGGATTAAAGCTACACCTGGCCTTAGACCTTAGATGCTAAGGTTTGACTAAGATTCTCTCTCTCTCTCTCTCTCTCTCTCTCTCTCTCTCTCTCTCTCTCTCTCCCTCCTTTCCTTTCTTCTTTAAAGAAAAAGAAAGACAAAAATCTCATTTCGTTGTTGAGTACTACAAACATTTTCTGAAGTTGATGGAAGGCTTTCTAGGGGCTGGCAACACTGCTCAGTTAGTAGACTGCTTGACTAGCTAACATAAGGCCCTGGGTTCAGTCCCCAGCACTGTATAAAATTAATATGATGGTACACATCTGTTATTCTAGCACTTTGGAAGGGGAAGCAGGGGGATTGGAAGTTCAAGGTCATTCTTGACTACATATCAAGTTTGAGGCCAGCCCAGTCTACTTGTGACCCTGCGCCAACAAAACAAGACAAAGCCCTCTGGGACCTCAGCTCCAACACAGCCTGCTTCTTTTCTTCTCCAGGTTCTGATGCCAGCACTGTTGAAATCCATACTGCAACTGGGACCCGCAACATAAAGGAAATTGACTCCATTTCCCAAGCTCAGGGGGACCTCTGAGGGGATGGGGTAGGGGTCAGACACCCCTACTTTTCAGGCTCTGTGTCTCATCATTTTGGATTGTATTCCTGCCTTTCTTCCTTTCACAGAGCTGCCACAATGTAGCATCCTCCAAATCCCACTCTGGTCACCACAATGGAGTTCCCTAAAGATGCGCTTTATGCTAGGACAAGCAACACACCAGAACTTGGAAATGAAAATTCCTTCCAGAACATTCCGTGTCACCTCTTGACTCTTAATAACCATTTGGACTTTTTCTGAGGCCAGTTGTAATCTAAGTGTCAGATCCAAGTCCTTGAGAAAATAGTTAAATAAAGTCTTTGTAACTAAGTCCATTTTGACGTGGATTCTATCCAAACAACCTCTAGTCAGTGGTCTTCTGGAAGGTTTGAGTGGTGTGGGACACAGATAAGGCCAACAGAACAGACTGGGAGTGGATCACTGGGAGGTATGAAGCAGGTCTTTCTCTAGTCCCAGTAGGATGGGAGTGCATCATATCTTCCATATAGCTGTCCCTCCTATGCTGTGTCAAGCAATAACATAGCCTAAGGACTCCCTGGAGCTATGATCATTGCTGTGTGCCCACCTTTCCCTCAGTTAAGGTAATACATGTAGCTGGGCACAGTAATTCATGTATGTAACACTAGAAAAGTTGAGACAGGAATATTGGCTTGAGTTCACAGACATCCTGAACACCTAGGGAGTTTTAGGCCAGCCCTGGGCTACTAAGTCTTCATCACAATAACCAAAACCAAACCAAAACAACCAATCAACCAGAAAAACAAACAAAAAAAAAAGAGGAAAAAATCTAGCCATTTGTCTCTCTGGAAAAAGAAATCTAAATATCTATCTGTATGCATACAACATGCACACACACAGATACACATGTTTTCTCTTTTGTTCTTTGCAAAAATGTTGCAGCATGCACGAGGGTTACAAGCCACTCTAGTATGTATATAGAAAAGCAACAAATACTTTCTCAGCACATCACAGACAATTCTGTCATGTATCATCTCCTAACCTATCTACATTAGGACCCTTTAGAATTATCAAAAGATGGTGAAACTTTGGCATTTGTCATTGTGGGGTCACAAAACTATAGGTAGTTTCCCAACACAGTGTGACTCTGCTTCTGGTAGCTGTTGCCTAGTGATTTCTGGGTAATGATGCATCTTCCTTGACAGACCTCACTCACTTTGCTCAGTATTCTGAAGGAGAGGCTAAAGAGAGATTTCCCAGCGGCAGCTGCATTTTTAATCTCAGTAGAATTCTGTCTGACCCCTCCCCCAGCACCAGGAGCCTCTCCTGTATGGGTATTTCCTCCCACATCATTCTAAAAGGACAGAGGTAACTATTTGGTGTTCCAGCCTCCATTGCAGCTAGACACATGTAAACAGAACCAGTCTCAGGTGTCTCCACATTCTTGAGTTGCAAGCCTATCAGGAGATAGGCATTAGAGGCACCTCTGCAAAAGATGTTGGCAGCAGGCAGGGCTGGTGTGTGCTTCTAGGGGTGGGTCTAATGTCCAGCATGAGAGTGTGATCAGCACTCATTTATGTCTGTTATCTTCTTGGGGCCAGCCTTGCCACTTGATTTCTGCTGGTTCTGTCTAGTTTACCTCTAACCTGTTCTGCAGAGACTGCCCCCCTCCAGAGCTGTCTCCATCCTCATTTTTCCTTTGACAGGCATTATTGAGTCAGGTTCAGCAAGATCCCTTATTGTTCTGCCTATCCAGTCAAGACAATGCTTCCCAATTACCCACCTGACCCTCATGGACTGGAGGTTTGCCCATGTGAACTGAGACAGGGTTGTGCTGAGAGGACACTGTGTAGCCACTTGCCAGACAGAATTAGACCCTACAGACAGAATCATACACATCAAGTGTGTTGATTCCAGATCACTGAGGGAGTAGACAAATAAATGATACAGCGACACACACTTTTTTAGAAAAAGAATTGTCTTATTGTGTGTGAGTGCTTTGCCTACATGTATGTCTATGCCTGGTGCCCACAGAGGTCAGAAATGGGTGTTGGATCACCTGGGACTGGAGTTACAGGTTATTGTGAGTCACCATTGTGGGTGCTGGAAACTGAATACAGGTCCTCTGTAAGAGCAACAAATGCTTCTAACTGCTAAGCCATGTCTCCAGCTCCACACTGTGGGAGTCTGAGCCATTCTCCTTGCAGCTGGTGGTTATATGGTGATGTAGTTATCATTTTGTTATTGTTTTAAAGATGGAAGATGGTAGAATATCCTGGGAAGATAGGGGGCAATGATCCATTGTAGAGAAAGCGAAGATGATGGTGATGACAATGATAATGGGAGGGAGGGGATAGTGTGATGGGGGTGAGAGGGGTGAGAAAAGACAGAACTTAGATGTAAAACCAGGGATTTGTATTAGTTTCTGAGGAACTCTGCTAAAACAGGCATAGCTGCAAGTGGAGTTGTGTGGAAGCTGGGTGAAAATATTGGGAGTTTCCATTGGGTTTTAATGTTCTATTAAGGATTCTGTTTACTAACACATTTATTGTCAATTTACTTACCCCATAAACAACCTTTAAATAGTTCACTCTCATCACATCAGAATAAGACCTCACCAGCTTGCTCACCATCTACCACTGTGTTGTTACAGTAGAATGTATGCATTCAGCTATTTCCTATATAGTGTCTCTAAGACATAATTATACTCCTAGCCACAGATCCCATTCTGCTGAGCATTAACTTCACAGTCTAATAGGTCAAGTCTATGAATCCCATCATTTTCTGTGCCTCAATTGTTCCTTGCCTTGTCCACATCATTCTTCAAATAAGTCACAAGCTATGCCTTGCTTGCCTTACTATGGATGAGACAAGTTACATAAGAAGCACTGCAACTGGGAAAAATGGAGTCTTTTTTGAAAAAGACTTTAAAAT
Source organism: Peromyscus aztecus (assembly GCA_902168405.1). NCBI lineage: Eukaryota > Metazoa > Chordata > Mammalia > Rodentia > Cricetidae > Peromyscus > Peromyscus aztecus. The sequence continues at coordinate 31,949 of CABHPQ010072873.1, forward strand.
TTTCATTTTATGTGTATGAATTTTTGCCTGCATTTTTGCTTGCATTTATGTCTGTATACCACATGTGTGCAGTGCCCACAAAGGTCAGAGGAGGGTATCAGATCCCCTGGAACTGAAGTTACAGATAATTGTTTGTAGACGAATTGCTAAACGGTCTTAGTAAATAAAAACCCAGAGCCAGATATTGGGGTTGAAATGTGAGAGATCAGAGGAATAGGAGAAGCCACAAGCTAACCTCACCTCACTGACACCTCAGTCTCCAAAGATACCTACTTCCTGTATAAATTTTATTGGGGGGCACAGTATATTGGGGGATACAATACATCACCACATTTCCCCTTTTTGTCTAATAAAAATAATAATAAAGTTATAACTAATATAAGAAAAACTATATACAATAAGTACAATAACTATATACAATATATACAAGCAATAAATACATCAACAATGTCTAGTCCATTTGCATTTGACAAATTCAGAGAAAATATTCCATTATCTATCCTATTTTGATGAGTCCAAAATGTACCTAATTCACTTCCTATCCTATCTTGTATTACCAACAGAAAACTATCTTTTGATGTCTTTCAAATTTATACACTTAACACCTCTTAATGAGTTTCTATTCTGAATTTCTTAACAAGGAAAACTATAACTATCTAATCTTCAACTCCCTCAGAGACCCGAGAAGGATTATTACCTAGTAAAACAGGAAGTGCAAACAAGCAACTTCCAAAAAATGTGAGTTATGGCAGAAACAGCCAGCTGCCTGGACAGTCACCTGAGGTTTCTCTGCAACGTTGGGACATCATCTTCGGCTTACAGTCTTAGCATATCTGACAGACTCATTTGTGAAGCAGGATGTATGCAAGGCTTGACCCCACTTTTGGTGTGAGTATTCCATGTCCCAGATAAACCTGAATTCCTCCAGTGTCCTGTCATGATTCAGGATTTTAAATTCTGGAAATTGCTGGTATTTTTGGAATTCAGCTTCCCATTCTTCTCAGCTTGTAGGTGGCTTCATCTCCTTTATTAAGTGCCAGTCTACCATTGAGAGGCCAGACTCTGTCAGCATAGTTATTCTTCCAAGAATAGCTGCTCCAGCTACTGTTCCACTGTACATCAGAAGCCATTGGTCCATTGCCTGTTCAGCTGCCTTCGAAGGAAGGGGCACTGTACCTTTTCTGGATTGCAAAGTCACTTCAGCAATAGTGCCATATTGCCCTGGCCTCAGAGGATGCCTGTTGCCAAAGTTGCAACCACACTTGTCTTTGCAAGGATTGGTAGTCCTTTGTTTTGTGTTCTGCTTGTTCATTTTGGACAGCATACTGTCAGCAGTCAATGCGAGGGCACTTTCTTGTCCAGTGGTTAACTTTTGCCACAGTGAAAAAAACTCCATGTGGAGGTTCTTCAATGCCCATATCTTCTCTGGAGTAGATGGGTGCTCCCAGGAGCAGACATGTGTCATAGTCATAAAAAAAAGAAAAAAAATCTGTTATTAAAATATCTTAAATGCTATATTCTGCAGATCTCTGAAGGGTTTGAAGATGACCTATTTATCTAAAATATATCTCTGTTTCACCTTGAAAACATATCTAATATGACTACAAGATCGATTGTAATGTCTAACTACTAACTTTCATTTCTCTATATCCTAATAGTTGATAATAATAACTTTCAAGGATTAGCAAATTGCATTACCTTGTTAAATGAACGGTATAGGTACAATATCTTGAACAAGATTATAAATACACATACAGTATTTTTTAACAAAATCAATCTCAAATTTGTATCAATATACATAATTTGTATACAATATATAAAAATCCAATCCAATGTAAAATACTTAAAACTAGTAGCTGCTTTCTAAAAGTAGATTCAATAATCTACCTTTTTATCTTATCATATCTATATAAATCAATCTCAAATTTGTAGCAATATACATAATTTGTATACAATATACAAAAATCCAATCCAATGTAAAATATTTAAAACTACTAGTTGCCTTTTAAAAGTAAATTCAATAATCTACCTTTTTATCTATATCATATCTATATCCTCTCCTTTTTCTTTTCAAAGTAGATTCAATAATCTACCCTTTATTCCATCATTTCTGTATCTTTTTATAGGGGTGAAAACCTGAGAGATCAGAGGAATAGGAGAAGCCACAAGCTAACCTCACCTCATTGACACCTCAGTCTCCAAAGATACCTACTTCCTGTATACCCATGCCTATATGCCTTTCTGTTCTGCTCTATCATTTGCTCTCTCTCTCCAGCTACATCACTTCCTCTTCCTGCTCAGCTGTGTCACTTCCTGTCTGTCTGTACAGACCTCCAGACCTCTATGGTTAGTACTGGGATTAAAGGCGTGTGTCACCATGCTTGGCTCTGTTCCTACTGTGGCTTTGAACTCACAGAGATCCAGACAGATCCCTGCCTCCCGAATGATAGAATTAAAGGTGTGTGCTACCATTGCCTGACTTCTATGTTTACTATAGTGGCTCGCTTTTTCCTCTGATCCTCAGATAAATTTTATTGGGGTACACAATATATTGGGGACACAATACATAACCACAATTGTTAACCACCATGTGGGTGCTGGAAAACAAACACAGGCTCTATACAAAACCAACAAGTGCTCTTAACCATCTTTCCAACCCCAAACCTGGAATCCTTCTTTTTTTTTTTTTTTTTTTTTTTTTTTTGGTTTTTCGAGACAGGGTTTCTCTGTGTAGTTTTGCGCCTTTCCTGGAGCTCACTTGGTAGCCCAGGCTGGCCTCGAACTCACAGAGATCCGCCTGGCTCTGCCTCCCGAGTGCTGGGATTAAAGGCGTGCGCCACCAACGCCCAGCGAAATCCTTCTTAAGGACGTACATTATTCCCTTGATATGCCTTCCTGAGGACATCCCATGACTGACTTCCAGGTATCCATCATTACTCGAGTCAGGTGCACACTGTGAAATGAAGGACATTCTCTTTTTTTTAAAAAAAAAATTATTTTTATTTTATGTGTGTGGGTGCTTTGCCTACACATTCATGTCTGTGCACTATGTATGTGGGTGCATTGCCCACAGAGGCCAGAACAGGGTGTTGGATCTCCTGGGATTAGAGTACTAGATGATTGTTAGATGCCATGTGGGTGCTGAGAATTGAACCAGGGTCCTCTGGAAGAGCAGGTAGTGCTCTTAACTGCTGAGCCATCTCTCCATCCCCTATGAAAGATATTCTTGATTAGCTTTAAGAATAGTATCAGCCGGGTGGTGGTGGCACACGCCTTTAATCCCAGCACTCGGGAGGCAGAACCAGGTGGATCTCTGTGAGTTCGAGGCCAGCCTGGGCTACCAAGTGAGTTCCAGGAAAGGCTCAAAGCTACACAGAGAAACCCTGTCTCGAAAAAACCAAAAAAGAAAAAAAAAAGAATAGTATCAAGATGAAGTTAATCAACAAGTCAAAAAACAAACAAAAAACTAAAAACAAAAGAACCAAACTCTCCCCCTAAATCCCCCCAAAAACAAAAAAATAAAAACAATCCCCAAACAAACAAACAAAACACCCCCAAAACGACCAACAAAATAAAAAAAAACAAAAACAAAGAACCAGCCAGGTGTTGTGGAGCACCCCTTTAATCCTAGCACTCAGGAGGCAGAAGCAGGTCGAGCTCTGTGTGTCTGAGGCTAGCCAGGACTACACACTGAGACCTTGTCTCAAAACAATAGCAACAAATAAACAAAACCACTAAGAAAAAAACCAAACCAAAACCCAAATTCCCAAAGAGGCAGGTATAGGGACATAGACCTATAATCCTATTACTTGAGAAACTGAGGGAGAAGGATCACAGGTTCCAGGGGAGCCTGCCTAAATAAACAAGCAGCAATTTAAAAAGGCAGAGATAGAGAGAAAGACTGGCATGGTGGTGCGTGCCTTTAACTCTAGCAGTCAGGGGACAGTTGATCTCTTAGGAGTGAGAGGCCAGTCTGGTCTATATAGTGTGCTCCTGGCCAGTCAGGACTACATAGAAAGACTCTGTACCAAAAACAACAAGCAAGCAAGCAACCTCCCAAAGGATGGGAGAGATCTTCAGTGAAGCTTAGATTATCAAAATGAAGATAGTGGAACCATGCATGGAGGAGGGAAAACTCTGTTGCAGTTTCATAATCACTGTAGCAGAGGGGTCCATCGACCCAGAAATTTCTGTATAAATCCTAAGCCACATGGTCCCAATAAACTTCTCGTATAATAATGTAAAGAAACTTATATATTAAGCTATCCAAGTAACTGGCATTGTTTCTGAGACAACTAAAGCTGGGTCACATACACATGAGTTTACCCTGAAGATTTTGCTGCATGCTCTGCTGAGGCCCCACCTATGTTCTTCAAGGTTCTTTCCAGGGGCTTCCTAAATCTTTTGAATGTGGGTACTCAAAGCTTTACCTAAGCTCTTCTGGATACAAGCTCTCCCAACTTGGCAGGGGGTAAAAAATAGAGAAAAAAAAATAAGCAGGCTGGACTTTAGACAACTACTGGGAGTCAGGACATGTTCTTCCTACATTTTTCATTTACTTCATCTTCCACCCAACCCTCCCTTTCTCTTTATTCTCTTGTCTTTCTGAGACAGAGTCTTTTTAAAAAAATAATTTATATTTTTGTGTGTGTATGACTTTTTTGCCTGCGTGTATGCTTGGTGCCTGTGGAGGTTAGAAGAGGGCACTGGATGCCCTGGAACTGGAGTTACAGGTGGTTGTGAGCCACCATGTGGGTGCTGGGAATTGAAC
>CABHPQ010072918.1:942-48146 GCA_902168405.1 Peromyscus aztecus
CTTCCCAGGAGTGGCTGGTGCCCAGGGATGGGATCTAGGCTGAGGGCGGGCACTCACCTTTTGTCCAGAAGGGATGTCTGAGGCAGGATGGGAGCTGGGGGCCGGTCTCTAAATCTCAGGAAGTGGCGGGGGTCTCAGGGATGATGGGCTGGGGGGCAGGGCTTGGGGACTGCAGGGTCTGCAGGGGATCTTGGAGAAGGGGAGCCTTCTCAGTAGGGGTGGGGGTAGAAGGGAGCCTGCCCGGTGGCCAGAACCTGGGGCCAAGGTGGGCAGGTCTTCCCAGGAATGGCTGGTGCCCAGGGACCTACCACATTTTATTTATCCATTCTTCAGTTGAAGAGCATCTAGGTTGTTTCCAGGTTCTGGCTATTACAAACAATGCTGATATGAACATAGCTTAGCAAGTGCCCTTGTGGTATGATTGAGCATTCCTTGGGTATATGCCCAAGAGTGGTATAGCTGGATCTTGGGGGAGATTGATTCCCAATTTTCTAAGAAAACACCATATTGATTTCCAAAGTGGTTGTACAAGCTTGCATTCCCACCAGCAGGGAGGAGAGTTCCCCTAGTTCCACATCCTCTCCAGCATAAGCTGTCTTCAGTGTTTTTGATCTTAGCCATTCTGACAGGTGTAAGGTAGTATCTCAGAGTCGTTTTGATTTGCATTTCCCTAATGATTAGGGATGTTGAGCAATTCCTTAAATGTCTTTCAGCCATTTGTGTTTCCTCTGTTGAGAATTCTCTGTTTATTTCTGTAGCCCATTTCTTAATTGGACTGTTGGGCATTTTGATGTCTAATTTCTTGAGTTCTTTATGTATTCTGGATATCAGTCCTCTGTGGGGTTCATGAAGACCTTTTCCCATGCGTTCAAGACTACTTCCTCCTTCCTCTTCTATCAGGTTCAGAGTACCTGGATTTATGTTGAGGTCTTTGATCCACGTGGACTTAAATTTTGTTCATGGTGACAGATATGGATCTATTTGCAGCCTTCTACACGTTGATATCCAGTTATGCCAGCACTGTTTGTTGAAGATGCTTTCTTTTTTCCATTGTACAGTTTTGGCTTCTTTCTGTTTTAACTCTTGCCTAACATGCTCAAGCCCCTGGGTTTGATCCTCAGCACCACCAGGAAAACACAGCAACACAAAGATAAAACAAAATGAGCCAATATATGCAAAAAAACCTTGTGCGGTAATGAAAACTTTACAGAGAAAAAGGATACATGATATTATAAAGATATATTTAACATGCATTTGAAAAGTTTATATTATGTTGAATTTCTTGAAAATGTACTTACAGACTTCCTAGCTCTTAGATATTCTTAGTACTTCTAAGTTTATAAGACTAACTTATTTTAAGTTTCAATTTCTTACACTGGATCAGTACAGCATACACATTGCAGGGGAGAGTAATACATGTCATTAATCTTTCTGTTCGTATCTCCTGCTTTAAATAAGTATTATTTCTGCAGGTAAAAAAGTAAAAATTTTAAGAGTAAACAACAATTAATTAATTTCTGACTTTATCACATCACTTAAATAGTGAACACATTCTCAAAATTTCCTCCTTGGAAAGTAGAAAAAAAATGTGTTTAATATTAATGAAAATTAAATATTAATTTATTTTCACTGTATGTACATTTGCATGCTATCAAACCGCAGTTGCTTCCATGTAAAGGAAGCCTGGAAAATGATTATGGTACAGACAATTCCTGTATCACTAATTTATCCTAAGAGTCAAATAAATGAACTAAAGGAGAAATAGTCTGGTGATCTGAATCACCAGAATATTATATTCTGTATGTAACAAATCATGATTTGGTAGAACAAGTATATAAAAATCCCACTTAGCATTTCTTTATATAACTAGCCAGGATTAAAGTGCCTTAGGTTCTAGTTAAGGGAAATGGTTAATTTGACACATTGAGTTTTATAGCCTATGATGCTTAGTTGTTTGGTTAAATACCAATGTAGATGCTACTGTAAATGTAATTTTTAGATATGATTATCATTTCAATTAGTGGACTTTGAGCATTGTAGATTATTTTCCATGCTGTAAGTGGGCCACATCCAATCAGTTGAAGGTTTTAGAAATAAAAAAATTTCTAATGAGGCAAGATTGCCTCAGATTGCAACCCTGCCTGTTACTAGTTTTCATTTGCTGTCCTGTAGATTCCAGATGCAATAGCTCTCCCTTCTGTCTTCAGGAAAATGATAACTATATGTATCTCCGACTTGGATTCATTAGACCCCACAATCAGAAGAGGGTGGGTTTAAAAATAAATATTTATCTTGAAAACAAATATGTAAATGATAGATTGATAGACATATGTACATAGATACACAGAAACAGATAGATGCATACATACATACTATATACACAGACATATAGACAGAGAGAGAAATAAAAAATAGAACGATATATAGATAGATAGACAAGTGTAGTTTGAAGAAACTTTTCAGGGAACCCCGAAAGAAAGGAGATAAAAATCTATAGAAACACATAGCTGAGGACACTCATTTAACAGATGATAAAACAAAGCAAAACATGCTTCATTCATGTATTGAGGGACATGAATATTTATTTTATTTCATATACCTATGAGTTATTAGACACATGTGTATTTCTCATAAAATAGGAAGCAGGTGATAAATTATTCAAAAGATACATTAATAGATAAATATTACCACCTCCTTATACATACTGGTATTTATTTTTTAAAAGATATTAGGCAGCTGGGCAGTGTTGGCACACATCTTTAGTCCCAGCACTCAGAAGGCAGAGGCAGGTTGATATCTATGAGTTTGAAGCCAGCCTGTTCTACAAAACAAGTTCCAGCACAGCTAGGGCTGTTACACAGAGAAACTCCATTTCAAAAAAAAAAAAAGACACTAGGTAATTAATTAATCCACAATAGAAGTTGCATTTATCAGAAAAATACTTAGGAAGAATTATTGAGACCTATGAAGAAAATACAATAATTTCCTAAAGAATAGCTAAAGTAAATTTTTAAAAGTGGATAAATTCTTAGGATAATTGCTGGCAAGTTTCACCACCACAATTATATTAAAAACTTTAGGAATTTGGGAGAAACTGAATAGTTTATGTTGATCTCTTTTGATTGATTTTAGTTTGAAGTCTATTTTGCTGGATATTGGGATAGCTGGAAATAGAAAATCTGAGGAAACAAACGGGAACTTCAGATGCAAGTATGTAGATGTAACCAACCGTCTTATTAAATAAGAAACACAGAGCCAAGGTAAAGATAAAAGCCCAAGAGGTCAGAGTTAGGAGCTTACCCGCGTGCTGCTGGCTAGCTTCTTCCGCCAAGAAACCTCTCCGAAAAAAAAAGGAGCTACTTCCTGTGCGTTTGTCCTTAAATAGAGTTCTGGTTCTTCCTTCTCATTGGTCATAAACCCAACTACGTGGCTGTCTCATCACTGCCTCTCTGTACAGACCTCCAGGTCTATGGTTGGTAATGAGATTAAGGGCGTGTGTCTCCAATGCTGACTGTATCCTTGAACACACAGAGATCTACCTAGTTCTGCTTGCTGAGTACTGGGATTAAAGGCGTGCACCACCACGCCCAGCTCTCGCTATGGCTTGCTAAACTCTGACCTCTGGGCGACTTTATTTATTAACATACAAATAAAATCACATTTCATTACAAATAGAATACCACTATATCTCACCCTTTCTAATTTAATAAAAAGAGAAAAAAAGGAAAGTTGTAACTAATAAGAAAAACTATATACAAAAGTACAATAACTATATACAATATATACAAGTGATGAATACCTAAACAATGTCTAGTCCATTTGTATTTGACAAATTCAGAGAAAATAATTCCATTACTTATCCTAATTTGGTTAAGTCCAAAATGTACCTAATTCCTTTCTATCCTAACTAATTTTCAACTATAATTAATTAATCTTCAACTATAACTAATTAAACTTCGACTATAACTAACTAATCTTCACAAGTATAACCAACAGAATGCAAGAGATGGAAGAGAGGATCTCTGGCGTGGAAGATACGGTAGAAGAAATGGATTCATCAGTCAAAGAAAACACCAAAGCCAACCAAGTCATGACCCAAAATGTCCAAGAATTTTGGGACACCATGAAACGACCAAACCTACGAATAATAGGGATAGAAGAAGGAGAAGAATACCAGCTTAAATGCACGGAAAATATATTCAACAAGATCATAGAAGAAAACTTTCCCAACTTAAAGAAGGAAATGCCAATGAAGATACAAGAAGCCTATAGAACACCAAACAGACTAGACCCCCCCAAAAAAGTCCCCTCGCCACATAATAATTAAACAACTAAACATACAGAATAAAGAAAGAATATTAAGAGCAGCAAAGGAAAAAGGCCAAGTGACCCATATAATTTTTTGACAAAGAAGCCAAAACTGTACAATGGAAAAAAGAAAGCATCTTCAACAAATGGTGCTGGCATAACTGGATATCAACGTGTAGAAGCCTGCAAATAGATCCATATCTGTCACCATGCACACAACTTAAGTCCATGTGGATCAAAGTCCTCAACATAAATCCAGGTACTCTGAACCTGATAGAAGAGGAAGTAGGAAGTAGTTTGAAAGCATTGGCATAGGAGATCACTTCCTAAATATAACACCAGTAGCACAGACACTGAGAGAAACAATCAATCAATGGGACCTCTTGAAACTGAGAAGCTTTTGTAAAGCAAAGGATATAGTCAACAAGGCAAAGTGACAGCCTACAGATTGGGAAAAAGTCTTCATGAACCCCACATCTGACAGAGGACTGATATCCAGAATATATAAAGAACTCAAGAAATTAGACATCAAAATGCCCAACAGTCCAATTAAGAAATGGGCTACAGAAATAAACACAATTCTCAACAGAGGAAATACAAATGGCTGAAAGACATTTAAGGAATTGCTCAGCATCCCTAATTATCAGGGAAATGCAAATCAAAACAACTCTGAGATACTACCCTACACCTGTCAGAATGGCAAAGATCAAAAACACTGAAGACAGCTTATGCTGGAGAGGATGTGGAACTAGGGGAACTCTCCTCCACTGCTGGTGGGAATGTAAGCTTGTACAACCACTTTGGAAATCAATATGGTGTTTTCTTAGAAAATTGGGAATCAATCTCTCCCAAGATCCAGCTATACCACTCTTGGGCATATACCCAAGGAATACTCGATCATACCACAAGGGCACTTGCTAAGCTATGTTCATATCAGCATTGTTTGTAATAGCCAGAACCTGGAAACAACCTAGATGCTCTTCAACTGAAGAATGGATAAATAAAATGTGGTACATATACACAATGGAGTACTACTCAGCAGAGAAAAACAATGATATCATGAGGTTTGCAGGCAATTGGATGGATCTAGAAAAAATCATCCTGAGTGAGGTAACCCAGACTCAGAAAGACAAACATAGTATGTACTCACTCATTGGAGGATACTAGATGTAAAGCAGGGATAACTAGACTGCTACTCACAAATCTGGGGAGGCTACCTAGAGAGCAGGACCCCGGGGAAGACACAGGGATGACCCAATGATAGAGAAATGGATGAAATCTACATGGACAACCTGGACGATCACAATCACTGAGCATGCATGATGGATCTTTGAAGATACCCTCTGGATGAGCAAAACTGCACCCTGGAGATTGAAAGTTTTGAGTTACTTGCACAGGGGATGGAAAAGATGGATGTTTGCCTGACCCAATTCAAGTCATTGGAACTGGGATATTTTTGGCTGCCACCTTATTTCAAGGTGTTCACAGTCAGTGGCATTTCCTCTCATATTGGTGGTTCAAAGGTCATTTCCCTGACATTATCATTTGGACAATTAAGCAAAGTCCACTAATTTTAATTCATAAATGTATAAACTCATGCTCTCTTCATTTTCTCTCAGAACCTCCTAATATCCAAGCTTCAGTAGGTGAAAAAAGAAAACATTTTCTTATTTGTTAACCTGGAAGACTGTAAATGGTCTTTTAGAAATACACTCTGAGACAGTATTGTGTGAATGGTGTGTTTTTACCAGTGAAAAATACATGACAATAAATGACACCTCAATAAGCTTATGCTTTAGATCAAATAGTTTTTCGTGTCTTTGGGATGATTTTGGTCTGTACTTATGAGGCTGTTTATCATTGACTACTTTATTAATAGTATGAATGTTTTAATCAATAAGATCTAGCCCACCAAGCTACCTTTGTGTCATTGTTTCTCAGCCATCAACCTGCAGGCCTTTGAGCCCATTCATTGTGAGGACTAGAGATAGAGCATTTATTTGTTTTGAGAGTCACAAAAAAGATGCAGGAGTTAACTCTATCAGTTACTGAAATGTGAAAAATCAGCAAGTGTGTATTTTGAGCATCTAAAATACTTTCTAGAGTTAAATGTCAAGAAGCAAAGGGAAATGAAACCCTTCCAGCTGACTTTACAGTATTACTGAAGAATAAATGTATTTCTCTACTGTGCTATTAAGCAATTACATAAACTTTCTAGTCTCAATGCACAGAAATAAAACTGTTCCTATAGAGAGGGCACTAAATTTAGATACAGCCATCATCCTACTCCCGATGGGATGAACAAGAAAATCCAGAAATGTTCTTCCATTAATATTTTTGATTTTAAAGGTCACAAAGTACATGGTAAATATTTAAATGTATTATTTATTAAAATGTTAATGGTAACTTGGTTTAAATGACAAAATGACCAAATTGCAAACATAACCATGATCATTAATTAATGGCTGATAATAGTTTATAAACACAGCAGAGCTGTATTTCAGCAGCTAAATCATTACCTTTGAAACAGGAGTAGAGAGGAATAACTGATGGGCTGATGACAGATGGGGTTACCATTCACCTTCGGCTACTTGTCCACTGACTTTGCGATTTTCTTAAACTTTGGCTTCCTTTGGAAAGCTTTGTAATCTGAAACTCTTAAAATTCTAAGATCTGCAGGGTAGGGAGGGGGGATACATTCCTTTAATTCTAGCACTTGGGAGGCAGAGGCAGGTGGATCTCTGTGAGTTCAGGGCCAGCCTGGGCTACAGAGTGAGTTCTAGGAAAGACTCCAAAGCTACACAGAGAAACCCTATCTCAAAAAAAAATTAAGACCCTTGGTTTTCATCATTCAGTTAAGGAGCAATGAATTTTGCAAAGTATTTGAATCGATTCTGCTCTAAGAATTACCAGCATATTCTCCCTCAAAGCATAATGAGTTTTTCTACAATTTCATAGTGAGATGTAGATTGACATTTTTCTTAAGATGACAAATTTCTTTATTTATACTAGGAAGTATGCAATCTTTCAATCCATTCAGTATACTACGCAATGAACAAAACAATAAATAAATCAGAAATTAAATTAAATATTGCCTTAAAAGGCTCTACAGAGGCAAAAACATGATAGAAATAAAGAGTCAAACAAGAACTACTGACCCATTGCCTTATATATGTTAAACTAATAACATAGTAGCATGTGACACCTCCATGATAAAAGTGTAGTGATGACGTCTGAGAGATACAGTATCTGGGATACAGAGAACTAAAATAACCAAAGGCAAGAATTACAGAGAAATGGGGATATAAGCCCAGTTCTACTCTACCACAGACCTCCACAATCCACAGGTGAGGAAGGCAGCTGAGACTCCATGGCTAATGGTGCACCTGCTTTCAACAGGGCCAGGAATCCTGTATTAATCAAAAACAGGTCTAGATTTTCCAATATCATCTCTGCTAGGGGTCAGAACAGAAAATAGAAGCTGAAACAGAACTTGGTTCCTGGGTCACGTGCCTAATATTTATAACTGAAATGGGAAGGTATCTTAAAGATTCAGCAAACCAAGTGGGCCTTGACTCCATTGAAAATAACCATGTGAGTATGCACATACTCACCCAGAAGTCTCAGAGTTGCATAGCTCAACAGTGTGTTTAAAATATTCTTCATCTTAACAACTAACTAACTAATGTAATGAAATGTAAAATCTTAAGAATAAAAAACTATTATGTGGTGCAGGAAAATACACTAAAAATGCAGAGTCTTTATTTCCTTCCTGGCTTTTGCTTGCTTTGCTTTTATTCTACCTAAATACAAAATAAACTGGTTATTCTTTCATGATTTTAAAAAAATAGAATGAATTTTTGAAGATAAATGAATGGAACTAGAAAAAACCACCCTGAATGAGGTAACCCAGATCCAAAGCAAGTAATTCTCTTATATGTGGATGTCACCTGTTATTTCTTCCATAAGCAGGCTACAGTCTGTACAACCACAGAAGTTACATATAGAGTAAGGTACTGGGGGAAGGGAAGGCTCTCCCTAGTAAGGGAAAATAGAAATATAATTATGGATATATAGGGGTGAAGTAGACTGGAATGGGAACATAAAATTGGGAGGGAGATGGAAAAGGGAGCTAAGGGAGGGAAAACATGGAGGGATAGCTAAAACTAAGGGCCATTTTTGCTTTTGTATGAAAAACTAATATAGTAGAAGTTTCCAAAAATATATACATATATGAAGATGTTCTATATGGGATCTACAAATACCAAGGGAAACAAAGTCACAACTAGACATCTCTTCCCACAAATGAAACTTCTAGTGCCAGGAAAGAGTTACATTTAATTGATTTTTTTGTCCAAAGGTCTCCCATTGAAGACCCCAAACAACCCAAGCTGTTAGTTGTTCTCTATAAACTGATATAAGACCATATTTCTAAAGACAACACCTACATAACTCATTGGACAGAGAGAAGTTGAGCTCGTGCCTACCTGGTGCCTTCACCCCCTGCGTGGTACTGGAAGGCACACTATCAGAGGAGAAAGGTACACAACAGCACAGCTACCAACCAACCATTCTATCTACAAAGGTAACTTGCCTGCAAGGTACAGTGGTCCAATAGTGGCACAAAAATGTGGGTAACCAAACACTGTCTGATTGGATTTAAGGCTGAATCCATGAGACAGAACCCAGGCCTAGCACTGCTTGGATGTCCAAGAACCTAAGTCTAAACAGTACATGGACCTAGGAGGAAGAAGCACTTCTGTTCTACTAAAGGAATATAGCAATAAAATGGCTCCCTGTGACATTTTGCTATATTCATAGATCGGTGTCTTGCTTGGCCACCATCAGAAAAGCTTCATTCTGCAGTCAATATGAACAAATACAAAGACCCACAACTGGACAAAGAGCAGAGTGAGAGATCTCGGAACAACCAGTGCTAAATGGAATGCCTCCATCAAATCCTTACTTTCACAGTTCAGGGAACTCTTCAAAAGAAGGTGTCACAAAGACTGTTAAGAACCAGCTGGAATGGAAGACACCAAGGAAACCAGGGGTTCTAAAAACAACTGGATTGGTACACATATGAACTCAAAGAAACTGTGGCAGCATGTGTAGGGCCTGTACAGGTCTAAGCCAGAGGAGGTTCCAGCATTTGTGGAGGGTTTCATTTTATTTTTTGTCTCACAGTGCTTTTTTGTGCATTTCTTTTTTAACTTTATGGAGTTTTTGCTTATATATTATGGTTTCTGATTATGAGTTTTCATGGGATTTATGTGTGTCAGAATGCATGTGTATGTGCATCTATATTTCTTGTGCTTTTACTTTGGCTCTTTTTAATTCTGGTCATTTGTTTGTCATATTCAAATTTGTTTGCCTTACTTTATTATTTAGATGCCTGTTTGTTTTCTAATGAGAGACAGCAAGAAAGGGTATGTATTAAGGTGGGTGGGGAGGATCTAGGAGGAGTTGGAGGAGGGTAACCAGTAATCAGAATTTTTATACGAATAAGGTCTATTTTCAATAGAAACAGAATATATTAACAATGATTTCAATACACATGAGTAGGCACTCAGGATCAAAATGTGCACATGCATGTTCATTGCCACTATACCCACCATCACCAGTCAGGTGCCTTAATAAGCACTGAGGTACTTGGTTTATGTTATACTAATCCAAGCAGCAATCAAAAATCACATAGTAAAATGTACCTGATACTTATCTGAGTAGGGACTACCTACTTCTTCCTGTGGAAGATGCTCCCTTTCTGAAAACTACCAACTACTGAAGCAACTTCCAACTTAATATGAAGGACTTTCTCATAGAATGAGATAACTGAACCTCATATTTATTTATTCCTCCAATCCCAGAAATGAGAATTACAGTGACCTTCAACCTTTCATGTCTGCCTCCTAATTTATTTGTTCATTTTGTAGTTGGTCTATTCCGACAATCGAGGGCAACAACAAATGAAGACTATGAAGAGTCTTACTCTACCCAGAATGACAACTTTTATTTGTAGTTAATGTGATAAATGCCATTGTAAATAGAGTACTTCCCACAGAATGTATACTAACGTTTCACTGGAACCCCAGATTCTATAACATCATCATTATTTATCTCAATATCAGGAGTAAGGAAGACTCACACTATATTCTGGTTAGTTTTAACTGTCAACTTGACACAATCTATAATTACACAAGAAAAGAACCTCAGTGAGGTATTTTCTACATTTGTTTAGACTACAGGAAAGTATATAGGTGATTTTCTTAACTGTTAACTAATGTGGCAATATCTACCTGAAACATGGGTGGCACCATTTCATGGCTTGGGCCCTTTACTGGGGGTTGATAGAACAGTGGTGAAGAGCACTTGCTGTTCTTGCAGAGGACTCAGGCTGAGTTCATAGCATCTATATCTAGCAGCTCACTACTGCCTGTAACTTAAGATTTAGAGGATTCAGTATCTCTTCTCTCCTCTGAAGGCACAAGCATGCATGCAATACACAGAAATATATACAGGAGCACACATATTCATAAAAGTAAATAAAGTCATTTTTTAAGAGGAGAGAAACTACCTGACTATTAAGCAAGCAAGGGTATGCTTATTCTCTATTCTTAACTGTGGATGTGATGTGACAAACCACTTGAGTTTTTGCCTTGAATTATACATAATGATGAACTGGAACCTAGAATCATGAGCTAAGATAAATATTTTCCCTGCTAAGTTTCTGTTTGCCAGGGCATTTCATTATAACAACAGAAATTAAATTAAAACACACTCTAATCTTATCTCCTAAGTCTTAGACAATAACTATTTACTGTCCTTCACCACACATTCCTCTCACAGTGTGCCCTCTTACATTTCTTCTTAATTTTGTGAACAGCTTTCACTACCAAGACTATAAGCTCATTACTATTTTTCCTTTTCATAATAATGTCTTTTAAGATGTTTCATATTATATGTTTCATACTATTTTAATATATTGGAATTAAAATTATGAATGCTACACCAAATCTATCACGAGGATGTCTGCTTTAATGTAACTTCAATGCATCTTGCAATCAGGAAACTTACCACTTGTGTGAAGACCATGTTCATGTGGCTACTACCCTTGCATTTATTGAACCTTACAATACCGAGAGATGTTGCAGTTACTCACAGTACAAAGTGACTGCTACCACTCTCTTGGTATTGTAGTGTACACACATTCCTGAGTGAGGACATTCTCTCTTCAAAAATTAAAAATAAAAGTTTTCATCCTTTTGGTATATCATGATATATATGCATCAACTTTCTTCCTTCACAAATCCTATGTTACAGCAATTCCTTCTTTACCTTCCATTTAGCTCTCTGAAGTACATGATTAATAATCCACTCACTTGACTTTACCTAGATCATGGGAAACAAAAAAAAAAATCTATGGAAAGGGGAGGGTTCAGCATGAAATCATCACCATCCCAAGGACAGATCAAATGAAGAATGTGGTCTTCTTGATTCTAAGGAGATAAATACTGTTTAAAAATACTTCATCTCACCAGCACAAATTTATTTGTGATCCCTGAAAGTTACAAAGTCATACCAAAGACCCTGAGAACAACCATCCCACATTCTTCTTCTAAGCAATTACAAAAGATAGCACTTGTTCCTTACCTTCTCTTAAATTGAACAATTGCCAGAACCAAGACAATAGGCTTCTTACCATACATGCTTCTATTAGGAAGTCATTAATGTCCTCAATATTCTACTTCTCTCACTTAAAGATACTTATAAAATATGTAGAACTATAATGATTTTAAATTTGTCTCATTATATGTACCTGTCTAAAAAATACTAGTATCACACTTTATATATGTTCAAGGTGACTACAGCTTATCAGTATCAGTGCAGATACCTCCACAAGCACTGTACTTGATGAGGCATACTTTAATCTGAAGATCCAGCAAAAATAGTAAAATGCAACTGACATATGTCTGAGTACAGAGAAACCACAACATCTTGAATATGCCACATTTCCCGTAATATCTACATGTGCTTTCTATACAGCAACAGAGTTTACATCAGTATACATTATGAAGACTGAAATCTGAATGCTAATCCTATTTATACATCATTCCTAAAAAATGTGACTATAATATCTTTTATCCTTTATTTTCTGGATATTCTCACTTGCTGGTTCTCTGAATTATTGTAGAAACGAGGTAGATAAGACTAATTTCATTTCATTATTCACATTAAATATACATACTCATACTCTTTGATTAGTGCAGCTCTCAGCTAGCATCAAAAAAGTGATTAGGGTGCATTATGTAAAACTCCAAAATAATCAATAAAAATATTATGTTGAAAAATGTCTCTTTTTGTAGCACACAAAAGGCTATTACTAAGAACCTTGTCAAAGAGCAAATAATAAGTGACTGTGTAGTACCACCCCAAAAGGGTCATCTAGATAAACAAATCCAATACCTAAGTCTCTGGTAACATTGCAGAAGGGCAGAAATATTTTAAGAGCTAGAGGACCAGGAAGACATCTTTTGTACATGATAAGACTGTTTCACCAAAACACTCTCAATACTTACAGTTGCTTGTACAAGACTTGCAAAAAAACTAGACCAGTCAACAATCCAGTACAGATGTGGTAAGGGATCACAAGTCTACCCCTAGTTTAAGAGTAGCAGGTTGTTGTTGGCTGCTGAAGTAGAGTTAGCGTTTTTCAAGGACAATTCCACTGATCAGTTAGTTGCCCATGTCCAAGTAATAAATATGGTCAAAACTGATGCCTGGTGCTCATTGCTCATTGCTCATGACACTGCTGAGGTTAGAAGCACAAGAAACTTCATGCCTCACAGCTAACACTATACCACTAGCACACCCTATAGAGTTTGTCTCTTCAAGTGAAAGGCCACAAGAAACTACATTCCCAGCAACTGGAGTCCATACACAATGTGGGTTCTTACTTCTGAAGTCAGAAACTGATCCCTGAAAAAACATGGACTTATGGAATTTGGCACCAAAGCTCCACCGATGAGGTAAGATTACCTCAGCTATTCTCACTCAATAATCAGTATCAAGTACCTTCATGTCATAAATAAATTTCAAACAGTACATAGCTGAATCAAGACAAGCTAAACTGAGAGAATACTAAACACAAACCAAATGCCCAGTTTATTAATATGACTTAGAAACACTTCACTCGACCAACAGAAAAATTACAGATGCAGAAATATCAGTGGGAAAACACAATCAATATGACAAACCAAGACAGCATGGCTCTTCTTCCACATATTTTATTTCCTTTAAGTCCACTGAATATAAGCAGAATAAGACAAATGCTACGATCTGGAACAAGCATACATATATAACAGAAGCACTGAAAGTGTAAGTTCAAGAATAACATATTTACCATAAAGAAGCCACAATACATGAAGAATATGGTGAGCTTTTCTTTATCTAGAGAAGTTACATTCACATACATCTTATATAAGGACTAAAACATAGATGGAATGCCATTCATGTGGAACTTCATGTTAAATTGCTGAAACCTCCTTCTTGATAACATTCTTCAGATTCCATGTCATTATTCATAAAACAAGATATTTGTATCTTGGGCTAATTTAATTGTAAGTTCTAGAGAATAATCAATCCACAATCCTTCACCATTCATCTTTCTGACAGAAGGTATTTTTACCTGCCCAATCTTCAGATGAATGGTCATCAATACCAAGAACAAAAGCTGGATCACATTTTCCCTTTTGGAATTATACGTATGGTCGTATCCTTTCCCTTATTTCCCTTGTGCCCATTTAAATGTTCCCAGTTCTAATTTATTAACAGGGGGATCCAAGAGATCACCAAAACAATGTAGATTATTGATATTCTCCTTGGTTTCCCTGCAAAGCTTGAAGGTAAGACCCTATTCTTGAAGACACCAGACACTTCAAATACAGCATTGGAAGAATTTAGATGGTACTTACCTAGAAGTCGTCTCCATGAGGAATAACATTCGTAATTCCAGGAGGTGCTATGCATGCTGCCAAGGGAAAGGAACAATTGGTAGTCTTGCCCAGCTGTAAAGCCTGCTAGAGAAGAGCAATCAGTAGTCACATTTGTCACAAGAAAGTAAAAAGCAACACAATCTATCCCAGCCATTTTATGACCTTACAACTTTTATCAACTTGAACCCTAACCATATGTATTCATACATAGTTCCTATGAAATGCATCTCAACTGTCCTTCCCATTGTATTTCCTATGTATTTATTGTTACCTGTTATTTACTTGGATAATTATCAAAAACAAACCCAATAAGCTCATATTCATTTTATTTATTCACATTAAGAGTGAAATAGTTCTCCTCTACATTTGTGTTTGCAAATCTGTATGTTATTTCTCAAGGGAATTATTGGTGAAATTATTAAGGCCACTCCACATAGTTAAAAGGAAGATTTATTTAGTAGGTAACTTACAAATGAAGGGATAGGTAGGTCACAGGGTCTGGGGAAGATGTTTCACAGTCCAGCGGTGTTCTCTGGAGCTCTGCTCGGTCCACCTCCACCGTCTCGGGTCCAGAAACAGAGAGAGCACTTGCCCATCCAGATATCAGGTCTCCAGGGGCCTCCCTTGGCCCTGCCTTGTAGGCGTGACAGTTGCCGAAGTCTCAATGGGGATTAGAACTTCCAGATCAAAGCCGGAAAGGCTTCCCACTATATCTCCCCCTTTTTGTCTAAATAAGGGGGTTTTAACCTAATACAAGACTATATACAAAGGAATAGTTATCAGATATTGTCCAGGAATAATGAGGGATAATGACCTAGATAAGATGGAACTACAACCAATGCAAACAATATCAAGCAAGAAACACATACTAAAATCCAGAGAAGTATAGAGCATAGGTAAATGGCATGTTACAAAGATCATTTCAAAAGGTGTGATATCCTAAAGAACCTGAATCTAATACTTAATATGTTCTATCTAAGATATTTTATATATATAGTAAGTTGTAACTATAACTGCTAGTCTTCAATCCCATCAAAGACCTGAGAAGGAATATAATGGTACCTGAGAAATGGTAGATGGATGCAAGTAACTTTCAGGAATCTTGTAAGAGTAGACCGAGACAGTTGGCAGCCTAGACAGTCACCTAATGTTTTTCAACATTGTTGGTGCATTCAAATTGGCTACAGGCCTAGAGTATCTGACAGACCATTTTCAGAAGCAGGAATTCTGAAAGACCATCTTATCCTGTCTTGGCAGAGTACAGTGGTCGCCTTCCTTGTGTCCCGCTTGTCCAGAAAGGACAGCATTGTGTTCGTACTGTCAGCAGTCGAGGCAAGGGCAGTTCTTTGCCCAGTAGGCCATTTTGTGCCAAGACAAACTTCCAAATGGAAATGTCTTAGAAGCCCAGAATTCTCTCGGGATCAAATTGGTACAGCCAGGAGCAATTGTGTCTCACGTCAACAGAATTCTAAGTTATTTAAATGCCATATTCTCTAGGTCTATGAAGTGTTTGAAGATTACCTGTCCATCTGACCTATATATCTGTAAATCTGGATAACCTAACTATAGAGATGACAAGCACAGGTGACTATAAATCTATAAGTCTTATCTACCGAAATAACCTAAGGACTAAGGCTTCATGTAAACAAGGTAAACAGTCTATAAGCAAATGTATGGTAAAGAACAATGACTTCAAAATTGTGACAATACACAAGATATTTATAACAGAGGTAGGAATATATAGTGCAATATGACAATAATCTTAAATATATATCAATATACCAAATATCCTAAACAGAGGTAGAACATACATAAAGTATGATAGATATAAATTTACATTTGCATCAATATACAAATATTTCAAATAAGAGTAGAAATATATGTACATTATAACAAATATAGTTCTGTATTTGTATCATATACAAATTATCTTAAACAGGAATATAAAAATAGTTTACATATGTATCAACATATAAGAATCCATAACAGTGCAAATTACAGTGCAAATTATCTAAGGCTGCTATTTTACTAAATTTGTTTACTAGTATATACAATAATCTACCATAATATCTTATACCTATCCATTCCATTTCTTCTTTTTCTCCCCTTTTTTTAGGAGAATATTGAGTCTAATATTTGTTATCAAAAAACTTATTTGTTATCAAAATAGAAGGTTTGGATTTAAAGAGGACATCGCACGTTAGAAAGGATTCTGAGAAATCAAGAGTAAGCATGGAGAGAATTAGAATCTTGAAGACAATGGTCCCCTTTCACAGATTTATAGAAATGGGTTAGTTTAAGATATAAGAACAGTTAGCAAAAAGCCTGCCATGGCCATACAGTTTATAAGTAATATAAGCATCTGAGTGATTATTTTATACGTGGGTTGTAGAACTGCGGGGCTTGGTGGGACCTGGAGAGAAGCTCTCCAGCAACAGGAATGTTGGAAAAAATGAAATCATCATTAGGAAACATTAAGTATTAGATATAGAAATGCTCAACTAAGATGAGGAAGTCATAGCAAAGGTATGCACATATACCATATTGATGTTATAAAGTAACAAATGAAGAACATGGTGAGCCTTCCTCTACCCAGCATGGCACCTTTCACTTTTTATTTCATGTGACAAGCACCACACCAGGTAAAGCACTACACACAATATTCTTTGTATAAACTTACTGCAAAGGTAGCCTGTCATTTACTTTAGCATTCATGATTCATGTTACCCAAACCCTTGCCTAATTTATTCTTAAATCTTAGAATATAAATATTTATCACACAACACAACACATTCCTATAAGATAATGTCCTCTACCTTGTCTTCTTATTCAGATAACAGTTCCCATCTCCAAGATTTTAAAGCTGACTGCAATATCTCTCCCTTATATAAGTACATTCCTTTTTGGTTCTTGACACTTTATTCCTGTAACCCACAGAAATTAAAAACAAGGATTCTCCTATGAACTCATCTTGAAAATGTCTGCTATGAAGGTGGCTACAATGCTTTCTAGCATAAGGAAACATATTGCTGAGTTGCATACATGTACACCACAAGGTCCACAAGATTACCTCTGCAAAACTGCATTTGGTACACCTTACAAATGGTAGACTGACTTCCTCATGTTTGAATAATATAGCACATATGACTTGTTGAATGAAGACTTGCATTCCTGGTGTAGATATTTTAAAATGAAGGCTTACTTGAGGAATACACTTCCTGGAGGCATAAATTCCCAACAGACATCAGGAAGGCATATAAGGGGTAACTGTAGTTATACCATCCTAACCATACAGGTCACAAGAAATGAGGCACATTATGAACCTTACTTTACTCAGCATAGTAGATAGTGGCTTTCACAGTAATTCCATGTGATAAGCACCAAGTTGAGTACAGTAGTGCCCATAAGATACTTAATATTCTTTTGATGCCAACCTAGAATCCACCTCATTTCCAGCCTTCATTTCAGCATGTATAAATGCAGGGAACTTGTAACATAATCTAATTTATTCCTAAGTCTTAGAGAATATAATAGTCAATGTCTTTAACATTCTCAAAAGAAGCCTTCTGGCATTCCTTTTGTGTCAATGAATAGTTTTGAAAATAAGCTTGTATCCATTTTCTTTTTTTTCCTTCAGATTTTGGTGCCACTGAAAGTTCTTCATGATTTTGTTCTCTTTTTAAAATTTTTATATTTTTATTTAACATTTTGTTTTCAAGCAATATGTTTTAAGTATGTTTCCCCTTTCTCAATTCCCTCCATAATATGTTGAATGAAGAAATGATATCTCAGCTTATTGTCATAATCTCCAAAGTCTTGCATGAATTCTCCTGGGATAGCATGATATACTACTAATAAATTTTCATATTTTCTCAGGAGTGGCAAGTATACCATCCTTTACCTTTCATTTCCCCTCTGGGCCATGTAACTTATACTCCTTTTACATGGCTTTATTTCTATTCCATTTATAAGGTCATTTTTCTTGTGTTTCTTCATATATATATATATATATATATATATATATATATATGCATAGATATATATGCATGAGGTGAAGAAAGAACAACCCAAGAAATTTTAAGTAACCTTAGCTCATATACCAACATGAAGAGACCACAAAGTTACATGAAGTGAAAAGTCACCACCATCAAAGGCCATATCAAGTGAGAAACATGATGAACTTTAATTTATCCAGAGAGAATTTGGTCACCTGTATTCCATCTACTCATCACCAAACTGACTCTAAAATGGTAGTCAACCAATTTTGTCAATAAAATGAGAAAAAAGCCTTCATTATCCCCTTGAAATTTCATCACACTGCCAATGGACTATAATATCTGAACCATTAGAAGTTATTATGAAGATCATGCTATCCACCATATTCATTTCTCAAAAGGCAGAGCTGTCACTTGTCTTAAAAGGAAGCATTGTCAAAAAGAGTAAGATTTTTACCATACTTTCTTGTATTAACAAGTTCTCTAATGTTCTTTATATTCTTTTATTTGTCTAATAGAAAGGTGTTCCTGCTAGATAATACTGGAGTGATGTGGAGTATGTCTTACACACAAGTGTCTGACTAAGAACTCTTAGGATCAAAGCATATAAGTTCAGAAAAAACTGCAACTACAACAGTATCACCACAATCATGTATCTACAAACTGTACTTCGTGAGGCTTACAAAAACTCAAAAATTCAGCAACAAGAAATAAAACATAACTGGTTACGTTCTGTGTAGGAAATACCTACAGAATCCTAAAAGTGGATTTTTTTGTTACTTAATTCACCAAATCACCAATGTCCATTAATGTTCTATTCTTAATAACCAGAAACTGGAAACAATCTACATGTCCCTCAATAGAAGAATGGGTAAATAAACTGTGGTTAATTTACACAATGGCATATTACTCAGCTGTTAAGAAATGATATCATGAAATTCGTAGGCAAATAAATGGAACTAGAAAAATACCATCCTATGTGAGGTAACACAGACCCAGAAAGATAAAATTATGGTATGTTTTCACTTATATGTATATACTAGCCATTAAATAAATGATAAAAAAAATCTAGAACCTATATATCCAGAGAGGTTAGCTATAGAGGAAGGGACTCGGGTATACACATGGATCTCTCTGGGACAGGGAAATAGAACACATTTATGGGTGCACAGGGGGCAGGCTGGGATGCAAATGGGAGGACCAAGTTGTGAGGGGAAGGAAGCTAGAGCTGAGGAAGGGAATTCAGGGAGCAATAGCTAGAACTGAGGAGCATTTGAGAAATACTATGGAAACCTAGTACAGTGGATACTCCCTAAAATGTATTTAGGTGATCCTAATGAGATCTCCTAATAATGGGACTGATAAAGTCCCAAATGGCCATCTCTTGTCAACAAATGAGTCATCCTGAACCAGGACTGGCTTTCTTTCAATTAAATTGTTGGCCAAGGAGGGAGGGGATCCCATGGAAATCCCCAAACATCTCAGGCTATTGCCAAGACAATGACATGCTGTCCACAAGCTGACTGTAGGGCCCCATTGCATAGGACAATACCCATACAACTCACTGAACATAGAAAAGTTAAGCTGAAGCCTTCATGAAGCCTTCAACCCTCCTAGTGCCTTTGGTGTAGGCAGGTACTCTGCAGGTTACCAAAAAAGAATCATAAACACCAACCTAGCTACAAAACTACAAATATATTGACCTACAATATATCCTACGTAAAAGATATGCTAATGCAATGGTAGCACAGAACTTCTGCAGATAGACAACCAACATCTGATTTGACTTCAGGCCCCATTACACAAGATGAAACACAAACATGACACTATTTAGGTGACCAAGAACCAGAGACTAGACAGCCCAGAGAGATGGGGCAAAACAAAATATTACTGGTCAAAAAAAAAAAAAGGTAAAAATAAAATGACTCCTATTGTTTTTCTGCTGTAGTTGGAAGTTTTTCTGTGTCCTGGCCAGCTGATGGTCAGGGTAAATCTCCCCCACTTGTGTCCCCCAAGTAAACACACAGAGGCTTATATTAATTGTAACTGCTCGGCCATTAACCTAGGCCCATTACTGACCAGCTCTTACACTTAATTTAACCCATAATTCCTATCTATGTTTAGCCACGTGACTTGGTACCTTTTCTCAGTTCTGCCTTCACATCTTGCTTCTTCTGTGTCTGGTTGGCGACTCCTGACTCAGCCTTCCTCTTCCCAGAATTCTCCTTGTCTGCTTATCCCGCCTATACTTCTTGTTTGGCTACTGGCCAATCAGCATTTTATTTATTAACCAATCAGTGCAACACATTCACAGCATACAGATCATTACCCATCATTGTTTTGAATAGAAAGAAGGGGAAATGATGGGAATGTCTCTCTGTATGCTGTGAATGTGTGTTGCTCTAATTGGTTGATAAATAAAGCTGTTTGGCCAATGGTGAGACAGAATAAGGTTAGACAGGATACTCTAACTAAAGAGAGAGAGAGAGGAGAAAGACAGAGCAGAGGAGACGCCAGCTGCCACCAAAGGATCAATGTGCCAGCAGACCGGTAAGCCATGGCCATGTGGCAAAGTATATATTTATAGAAATGGGTTAATTTAAGATATAAGAACTAGCTGGGCAGTGGTGGTGCACGCCTTTAATCCCAGCACTCAGGAGGTAGAGCCAGGCAGATCTCTGTGAGTTCGAGGCCAGCCTGGGCTACCAAGTGAGTTCCAGGAAAGGCGCAAAGCTACACAGAGAAACCCTGTCTCGAAAAACCAAAAATAAATAAATAAATAAATAAAGATATAAAAACTAGATAACAAGAAGCCTGCTATGTTCATAGATTAAAAATAGTATTAGCCTGTGTGTTTATTTGGGTCTGAGTGGCTGTGGGACCAACAGGTGAGAGAGATTTGTCCTCACCATGGGCCAGGTGGAACACAGGAAAACTTTCAGCTAAATTCTGCTATACTCAGAGATCAGTGCCTTGCTTAGCCATCATCAGAGAAGCTTCCTCCTGCAGCAGATGGGGACAAATACAGAGACTCACAGCCAGACATGTGTGGTGTGTGTGAGAGAGAGAGAGAGAAACAGACTGACAGACAGACAGACATCTCTGAAACAGCTATCTCCATTAAATCCCCCCTGCCCCCAGGGTTCAGGGAATCTCCAGGAAGAGGAGGCAGAAAGACAGTAACAGCCAGAGGGGACGGAGAACAAGGCCCTCTGAATCAATTGAGCAAGGCTTATATAAACTCACAAAGACTGAAGCAGCATGAATCAAGTCTACATGGGCCTGCACCATGTCCTCTGAGTAAATATTATAGCTTTCAGCTTAGTGATTTTATGGGACTCCTGAGTATGTTAATGAGTGGGTCTCTGATTCTTGTGCCTGCTCTCGGGGCTATTTCTCCTCTGTTGGAGAGGAAAAAAGAAAAAAAAAAAAGAAGAGAAAGCCAAAATCAGAATCCCTTGCCTTAGCATTCTCATACCATAGTCTTTATCCCAACTTAATCTCATCCAGACTGATACTAACTTTATTGTGAGTTAAATAATAGACAAACACAATTGTCTAAAGTAAACATTTCATAGATGTATTAAATACTCACATAGGATCTTAAAATCACTAAAAATTTAAGTCCAGAAATATAATCTTCACTTTTATAAGGCAAAAGTAAGTGAGGAATATGATGGCCCTTCCTCTACACAAAGAGATACCATTTAACATTTACTGCACTTGAATGACCTCTATCTAGTTAGAATACTATCCACGAGGAACTTCATTTTGATAGGAAATCTCATTCTCAATCTTTGCCATTCACTTTCATCAAAATACACTTGTAACAAGATGTTTACACCCTGACAAGATCCAATTTTAAATTTTGCAGACTATCCAAACTATAGCCTTTCTCCATAGTACTTCCTCATTTGTCTACTCTTTGGATCAACATTTATTTAATCCTCAGCTTTTCTAGAATTAGAACTATGTCTTGTCTTCTTTATTCTAATTGAAGATATATTTACAAAGAGCAAAGCATGCTAGATGTCTATCAATTGAAAAATGGGTGATGAAAATAGTGCACATAAATGATGTAAATTTATCTAGCTAAAAATGAAAATGAAATTATGGAATTTTCTGGAAAATGGTTGGAATTAGAATATATATTGAGGTACCCAGGCACAGAAAGAAAAATAACACATACAGATCCTGAGTTTAACATGTTTATTTGAAAATGATATAATAAAATATAGTATACTGCATGCTAATTAAAACTGAAATTAAGGGGCTGGAGAGACGGCTCAGAGGTTAAGAACACTGGCTGTTCTTCCAGAGGTCCTGAGTTCAATTCCCAGCACCCACATGGTGGCTCACAACCATCTGTAATGAGATGTGGCCTGCAGGGATACATGCAAACAGAACACTGTATACATAATAATAAATCTTTAAAAAAACTGAAATTAAAATAATAAAAAGATAAGAATAGCAAAAAAGAACACTCATGAAAGTTACCATAAAGCTAAAGGCTGTATGTTACTTAAAAGTTAATGCTAATGTAACAGAAACTACATGTATAAGAATTTTAGTCAGAGCTCTCTAAAGGAACAGAACAGAATTAATATATATTAAAAGAGGACTTACTAGATTGACTTATATAATATGTTCTGGGGAGTCCAACAATGGCTGTCACATTGGAAATGATGAGAGTCTGGTAGTTGTTGAGTACATGAGGCTGGAAGCTTTAGCATTCTTAGTCTGATGTAGGCTGAGAAAATTCCAGGAATGACATTGGTCTTCAGCACATGTAAAAGCCATGGTTGGGTCCTAAGATTAGTGAAACAATGCAACAGCAGCAGCAATAAAGTAGTTGAAGTTAATTATGTTGCAGGCAAGCAGGCAACAAGAAAAAATATACATATATACATAAACATACATGTTTGCAACAATTAAGTAAAGAGTGGACATAAATTTGGAAAAGACCAAGAAAGGGTATATATGGAAAGGTTTACAGGAAGGGTAGAATGATGTGATTATATAATAATCTCAAAAATTAAAAAAAAGTAACTGAAAAATAACTTTTATCTTGGCTGCCACTGGAAGTTACTACCCATATTTAGCATGGCTCTTCTCATTTCAAATAATCTTATCATGTGTCTAGTGGCCCATCCTTTAGTTGATTCCAAAGGCAGTCAAGCCAACAGCAATTAATCATCACATCTTCACAAACTAGAAGTGGTTAAAATCATTTGGCTTCTTAAGTCTTGAATTATCCATTAAGGAAACATACACATGCAATTGAATTCTCTAAGCAAAGGATTACAGAGTTTGCAAAATGTAAGGAGATAACCCTGTCACTAACCATACATACACTGAAATCTTGATCATTCTTCAACATACAACATGACAACTGAACACTGAAGTTATTTCTTCTTAGCACCTAGAGAATGTCCAATAAAATGAATGTCCTTTATCTTACATGTAAATTCAGACATTCTGACTCACATTCTGAGACCCTGGAAGAGTGATATGATCAAGTAATATAAGCATGGTCTCATTTTAATTTTGTTTTTGTTTTTTTTTGTTTTTGTTTGTTTTTTTGAGACAGGGTTTCTCCTGTGTAGCTTTGGCGCCTTTCCTGGAACTCACTCTGTAGCCCAGGCTGGCCTCGAACTCACAGAGATCCGCTTACATCTGCTTCCCGAGTGCTGGGATTAAAGGCGTGCGCCACCACTGCCCAGCTCTTATTTTAATTTGTAATGATATATTCATTTAATTCTTTCTAAATTTATGTTCTATAAATTCTGTCAGTTAAGTAAGAAAATAATTAGGTCTGCAGGAAATGACGTGGCACTTTACCTGTGATACCTCAAGAATATGACTGCCTAACCAAGACCAAAACAAACACAACAACAATAGACAGCTAATATGGAAGAGGGAAATTTCACAATGCCCCATCCCTAGATAAAAACAAACAAAAACAAAAAAGCAAAACAACAAAAACCCCTACAGGCAATTAAAGAATGCTGAGTGGTGGAAAAAGTAGCTTTCCCAGGGACAGGCCTGAAAATTAGGTATTCAGTACCAGATAGTCAGCCATGAAATTATATACATACAAGTAACACTAAATCGTCTTGATAGGTTGAAAGAACATGTTTGTGTGAGTGTGAGTGTGTGTGTTTGTGTGTGTAACAATAACAACTAATAAATTTGAAAGAAAGTGAGGGGGTCATATAAGAGGTTGGAGGGTGGGAAGGAAAAGGAGTAATAATGTAATTATATTTTAATTAAAAACATTAAAATGAAAAGAATAAAAATGAAAATATTTTTAATGAAGTCTGCATCCTGGAAGAATTCAAGGAACAGTTAACCTCATGGAAGGTTATTTGTGTATGTATAATGAATCAAAATATCACTATTTAAAGACTAATGTGAGATATAGGTTGAAACTTCCCATGTAGTATGTAACTGTTCCCATTTAATAAAAGTCACCATCAACATCACAGCACAAGGAAACACACAAGAACTTCATGGAACATTTCCTCTTACCTGGATGTCACGACCTCCTACTTATTTGGATGGTTGGTAAATTCAAACAGATAAGACTATATTCATTTTATTTGTTCATATTATGAAATTAATAACTTCCATATTATATTGACACATCTAAATGTGTTCCTGAGGTTAAAATGAAGTACCCCTTAGAGATCATAGTTTATGAAGGCACAAAATCCTAAGGAAGACCAGAAAGCATGTCAGATGTAACCACCATGACCTGTCAAGGCCACAAAAAATGAGGAATGTGATGAGCCTTAATCTACACAGCATAGCATCTTTCACACATATTTTACATGATAGATACCAATCTGTGTAGACCAATGTACAAGAAACAGTTTATATATTTCTAATAGAAAGTCAGTCTATCACAATTTCACCCTTGATAAGGAATCCTAACTGCAGGACTCTTGAATCCTTACCTCTTTATTCATAAGTCTTAGAGAATACCTACCAATTTTACTTTAACATGAATTTCTTTCATATAATGTCCTCTAACATTCACAATTTCTGAAAATAATTTCAACTACCAATACAATAAGCCAAACACCAGTTTTTTTAAATTAGTATGCCCAGTAATTTTTATTTACTAAAAATACTTTTTCTTACAATATACTCTGATCATTATTTCACCTCCGCCAGCTGTTTTCAGATCCTCCCCTGTCTCCCCAGACCTACCCAACTCCAGGCTTCTTTCTCTCTCTCTTTAGAAAGATAAACAGGCTAACAAACAAACAGCAATTAATCAGAATAAAAAAGGTAGGAAACACACAGAAATATACAAAAAATAAAAATACAAAATTGAAAAACTATAATATACAAGCAAAAGACCAGTAAGTCCAACAAACTGCCCAAATAAAACAATATTAAAAAAGTCTACAAAAACACCACTGAATTCATTAACTTTAATTATATCTCCTCTAAATTGTTAACATTTAAAAATAAAGATTCTCTACTGATTCCATCTTGAGAATGTCTGTTATGAGGGAGACTACAATACATCCTGGAATTAGGAAACACTTCTCCTGTGTGGGTGTGTCTACAAAAGTTTGTACAGTACCACCACAAGCATGCATGAACCACATACTTTCTAAAGATGAAGGATTATAAAACACACCTTACAAACTTTATTTCGTAGCCTATATCCTAGCCTGTGATTAACACCATGGTGGAAAAGACATACATATGAAATCTACTTAAATTTATTTTTATTAGGAAATAACAGCACAATTCACATATTCTCTAAATTCAGTGTTTGTGAACTGAATGATAGTAAAACATCATGTAAAAGAATAATATATCCTATAAGCATCAAATGCCCATCTAGAATTCTGAAAGCACAGAAACTATACGTTTAGGAACACCATTTTCATATTTATGAGGCCACAATAAATAAGCAATGTAGTACACTTTCTTCCACGTGGAGGTAAAGCTCACATTTATTTTCCATGATTGGAGAAATTATATCTTAGTTATAAACATTAGGAAGTTTCTAAGAAGCCAGGCGGTGGTGGCACTCAGGAGGCAGAGGCATTCGGATCTTTGTGAGTTCAAGGCCAGCCTGGGCTACAGAGTGAGTTCCAGGAAAGGCGCAAAAGCTACACAGAGAAACCTTGTCTTGAAAAACCAAAAAACAAAAGAAGTTTCTAAGAATAAAACTAGATTAACTTATGATTAAAAATGAAACCAAAACTTGTAGAAGCCCTATCTAAAATTCTCTATCATCACTCAGCATTTATCAGTTCATCCTACAGCACAAAATATGAACCCTGATTGTATTTATGTTTACTCCTTCTGAAATATATCTGTAATATTCTTTGCCGTATATTTCCATCAAGTTTTGTGAAAAGAAGGGATGATTGTCAAAACTGAGCTGGCATCAATGTACATGTCAAATCAGGCAGAGAAAAGCCCTACATAAAAAAAAAACCCTATAGGCAACTGAGGGAAGATGAAAATGGGAGAGGTGGCCCTGTCCAGGGAAGAGCACACCAATTCTTGTCCAGTGCCAAATATTCACCCTTGGGGAAAAAAATATATATGCAATATTATACAGACTTAGCAGCTAGTATTTAGGGACATACACATATTGAAATTATTGAAAAAAAGATGTCATAAATTTGAAAGAGATCAGGAAGGAGAATGCCAGTTTTGAGGGAGGAAAGAGAAATTATAAATGTTATAATTAAATTATAATATCAAAAATAAACTAACCTGAATTTATAACTTTAAGAACAAAAAAGGTTTCATGCATCTTTATGTTTATAAATCTGTATGGGTCTGTATTGCAAACATTGGAAAAATAAATTCACCTTTCCAAAATTTGTTCCTTTAAACAAAAAGCCAAATTAAAACCAGCAAGCCCTATCAACAGTAAAAGGGTCTATACCACAATGAAGATCTAAATAAGGAACATAGTGAGCAGTCCTATACCCAATATGGCATCTATCATTACTTATACTTCACATGATAGACAACAAATTATGTAAAGCAGAGAACACAATACCTTTAATACATAAATGTTACAAATGTAGCTTCCACATTCTTCTTTATCTTTTACCAAATAAGAATTATAGATGGCAGATAAATGCTTACCTACTTTATCTGTATGTTATATAAATTAACTACTCAACATTTCTTCACTGTAAATCCCTCCAAGAATATGTCCTCTCATGTGTAGTTTTCTTCAGAGAAGACAAGACAGCAAGAGGGACTGCATTTTCTCTTACGTAGGTTAGAATTTCTCCCCAAAGTTATTTTTTCTTCCTCCTGTAACATGTGAGGATTATAAATAATTATTTTCCATTTAATCTATCTTGAGGTTGTCTGTTATAAAGTCAGCTACAATGAAACCAGAGATTCAAAAACACATCTAATGCATGTGTGTACCTATATCACCATATCTAAACAAGAAACATATAGGTCTACCAAAACAAACTGATGTTTAGTGATCTAAGGCTCTACTCAGAGAGGATGGAGTAATATGTAATAGAAAGTGACTCATACCAATCTCAGTACTGCAGTGCACACAACTTGTTAAATGAGGTCCTGTATTTCTGATGGATCCTGTATTAAAATATTTCATGACTCTTCTCATTATCACATGACACGTGAGCAATAAATTTCTTTATTCACATAACCAGGTGAAAGGCAATTATAGTGTACTTTATTGTGAATCCCTCTAAACTTTCTTTTGTTTATATTACTATTAACATCTTTACTTCTAGATTAATTAGAGGAACTCATTCTTCCTTTTTTTTGCATTCTTTAGCCTATACTATCCCTTATGAGTTAAAGAATGAATAACTCAAAAATATTATTGTTTTGTTTTGAGAAAGGGTCTCCCTATACAGCCCTGGCTGTCCTGGAACTCACTATGTAAACTAGGCTGGCCTTGAGCTTACAGAGATTCACCTGTCTCTGCTTCTGGTGTACTGGGATTAAAGGCATGCACTACGATGTAAAGCTTAATAAAAATATTTTTAAATGCCTATATCATGAGATACCAATAGACTCTGTAAGAATAGGAACCTCAAAAGAACTTTGGCTACATCATCATCAACCTCTAAAGGTCACATCATATGAGGTACTTGTTGAACCTTACTTTATAAGATCATCTCACTAGCACTAATCTAAGTAGATCCTAACACTTGACTGCCCTTATAAAGATAGTTACAGAAGCTTCCTATATCCCTTGAATATTGCATCACACCCACAAGAAACCATAATTTTCACCTTTATGTAATTTAGGTTAAGGATCTTGAAAATATTCAGTTCATTGACTTTCTCCATTC
The DNA here is from genome assembly GCA_902168405.1 of Peromyscus aztecus. NCBI lineage: Eukaryota > Metazoa > Chordata > Mammalia > Rodentia > Cricetidae > Peromyscus > Peromyscus aztecus. Next base: position 29,569 of record CABHPQ010072918.1, read on the forward strand.
ATTTCTCATAGAATAGTTCCTCTCACTTGTCCTTACACAGTGGGAACAATAGTGAAACAAAGAAACAAGCTTTTCAGATATTTTCTTGTATTGGGAAGAACATTAATGTTCATTGTGTTTTTCCTCTCTAACCTAAAGAAATTCTTACTGAGAATCTATCATTAGAATAATTCTGAGAATTCCATACAGTTTAGGGTACCTGCATCTAGACCATGAATGGAATGCATTTGACAATACGTTTTACTTGGTGAATTATTACTCTTGTTAGAGAACCCAATTAAAAAAAGAAACATTAAAATGTTACCAGCATAATCTCAGTTGAATATGTGTATAACATGACAAATGTAGATATTCCACCTTAGTGGGCTCCATTCAGTCCTGCAGTTTTCATTACTCTGTACCATAAAGCATAATGTTTGAACCTCACATTTATTTATCCTTACATGCTAGAAATGTCAAATATATTGTCCTTCATCTTACATCCCTCCATCTTCAACCTATTTTCTAGAAAATTGGGAATACTACCATGATGAGTAGGAGAAGCAGCTTGATCCTGCCTTGTCTCTGCAATAGAAGTACATGAATAGCCATATGAATTTGAATTGTCACCTATAGGTACTAACAGTGTTCCCTTATAAGTCACCCCATATTTGATGTTTTTCTGTCTAAGAAAGCACCGTTAGTATCAGGAAACAAATCTCTATGATGCTAGAAATGGTATTATCATTACTGTTACACCACAAAAATCAACAAACTTACTGAGCCTTAACTACAGGAAACATGAACACATATTACAGTTGCATATTACAGTTGCCTGGCACCTGCGATGGCAGTATGCACAATCAACTTAAGAGTGTGGGTTCTGGTAACTACATCATCCACTGCAGCTTTTGCCACTAATCCAAATTCAGAATGACACATGAAACATGAAATTAATTCATTCTGAATCCACATGCATTGTCTTCCACCAAATTTTCTTGACTATATTCTAATAGCCCATATGATTCTGAGGAACAGAAATAGAGAATTGTCTTAATTTCATTTTTATAAGAAAGTTATTTAAGGACTCTTGACCATATGTCAGTAAATTAAATATAGAATAAGAATTTAAATCATCTTAAAAATTACTTCTGGAAATACCAAAGGAATCCTGAAATAATGGAAGACCATACCAAGAAATGTACAGCTATGAGCAATTTAAGATTCCAGAAGTAAAACTAATGGCATATTGCTGAACTCAGTCTACACAGAGAGAAGTGCTAGTCATATATAGTTCAAGTCAACAGCAACAATATGGAATGGTAGGCACACAAGCAACTAATGTGCTCCACCTACTTCACCATGTATCACACTTGATAAACACATGCCATGGGGTATGATACATCAATGTTTATTACAGATACTCCTAGTTCCTATGTGATATTTCTAAATTATCAGTCTTCCAAACCTCTGCACAGCATACTCTATGTTTTTTGCTTACCTGGATGTTTGCCAAAGCAAAATGAGGAAGTTGATGAGGATTATATTTCTTCTCTCCAACAGCAGTCTGATAAGAGACAAGGGCTCAACAGCTTTTGTGGGTACACTGCCACAAAAGTATCCATTATTACCTTCACATCTCATCATAGCATTGATAAACTTGGTACCTACAACACCAGGGAATTTACTATTAACACTATGATAGTAAACATTTTTTGAACTTACATGACAAATCCAAACATTGATAGCCAAACCCTAATAACATGGATGAATGTTAGATTCACTAACAGAAAGCTGTTGCTATATAAATTTTTAAATGCATGTACTTAATTATTTCAATGGCTATTTTATTTTTCTTACAAAAATTAATGAAATGAATAAGAACTGAAATCAGCCCAATAAATCCTGCTTCTTGTATCTCTGTTTGGGACACCTAAGCTTAGGACAGACAATTCAAGGGTATTTACACATAAACATGCCTCATCATCAAAATATATGAAATATAAAAATTTAACGCTGAAAAAACTATCATATATGATCTGAATTTATACTACAGAGCCTAATAATAAAAACAGCAAAAAAACTTGCACAAAAAATCAATGAATAAGAGAATCAGAATTAAGTTCACACAATTAGATCCACCTGATTAATGGAAAAAGAATCCAACTATACATGAGAGAAAGAACTGGATGTGAAGTGTAGACATAGACTCTTATCTCTCTCCCTCCAAAACCAATCAACCAACCAACCAACCAAACAAACAAACCCCAAAAACCCTTAAGACTTCAACGCAAAACCTCAACCTTAAAAACCCCTACAAGATAAAAGGTCGAAAGCATACTATAATATATAAACGTGTAAAAATTTCAGAATAAGGCTCTATTTGCTTAATAATTAATGCTAACAATTGACAAACAAAATAATGTGAAGCTAAACTGCTGCTGTAAAGCAAAACAAACACGCATTAGAGTGAATAAGAAGCCCAATGAATGGGAGAAATTCTTACCAGCTATACATCTGATAGAGGATTAATACCAAGACTACACAAAGAACTCAAAAAACAAAGCACAACAAATTTAAAAAGTCTAATAAAAATGGACTATAGAACTAAACAGTGAGTTCTCAAAAGAAAAATACAAATTGGTAAGTGCTCTTTTTTTAGTGTTCAACATCTTTACTGATCACAGAAATTCTCATTAAAATTACTTTATCATATTAACCCCAGTCAGAATGGCTAAGATAAAGAAAACAAATGACAACACATGATGGTGTGGATATAGGAAAAATAGATCACGTATTCACTGGTGGTGGGAGTGTAAACTGTAACACAAATCTTAAAAGGTCTTATTAATACAAAGAACATGGAGCCAGATATTGGAATTAAAGCTGAAAGATCAGAGAGACAGAACAAGCCACAGCCAACCTCACCTCACCACGAATACTCAGACAGAAAGCCTCTGAGTCTTCACCTGAAAGGGTCTCAGTAGAACTGCTTAAAAGCCTCTAGTTCCTGGTCCTCATGCCTTATATATCCACTTCCTGCCATCATTTCCTGGGATTAAAGGCGTGTGTCCTTCCCAAGGAAAAGACGTGAGATCTCAAGTGCTGGGATTAAAGGTGTATGCCACCATACCTGGCTCTATTTCCAGTGTGGTCATGAACTCACAGAGATCCAAGATCAAAGGTGTGTGTGTGCCACCACTGTCTGGCCTCTATGCCTAATCTAGTGGCTGTCTCTGTCTTCTGATCCCCAGATAAGTTTTATCTGTTAGAGCACAAATAAAATATCACCATAGTAAACTGTTGCAGACAATATAGATATCAGTGGATATGTTCCTCAAGAAGCTAGCAATATAGTTACCATATCACTCAGCTTCATTACACCTGGACATATGGCCAAAGGACTCTGTAACTCTTGCTCATATATGATCATTGCTTAGCCAGGAAATGGAACCCACCTCCCTGCCCATCAACAGACAGATGGAAAATGAAAATATGGTAATATACAGAATAGGGTCTTATTTATTCTGTAAGAAATATTAATTCATGATAGGTTCAGGTAAATGGATGGAACTACAACAAATTGTAATGAGGGGACCCGAACTAAAAAAACAAACAAAAACAACAAAAACCAAATGCTGTATGCTAGCGTATATGGAACCTAGATTCAAATTATTAAACTTGTGTCAGTTAGGGTTACCTGTAGAAGTCACAAAAAATACAAAGGGGCTATTGGGTAGAGAGAGAGGGGAGGAAGAACTTAAGAAAAGGCGATAATAGAACACAGGTAGTATGAACGGGGAAAGGAGAATAATGGGGCTGAAGTGTATTTAAGTGAAGGAGCAGGGTAAGAGAATAGGACAAATGAGGTAGTAGGGCAGAAGTTATGTAACACTACAGGTGTTAGAAAAAATATATGGTAGATACATATATGATAGATACTATGACCTGTAGTTTGCCAAGATTATTGCCAAAATTCTGTAAATTTAGATTCATTTTATTTGTTCATATTAAGAATGAACTAGGTTTCTGTACCCTTATGCTTACATACTTGTATGTGTTCATAAGGTGAGTACTGGACAAATGAAATCATCATTCAAACAGGTCCTTTTGGAACAAGTGTTAAATTAAGACCAGAAGCCATATCAAGGGTAAAGTCATCTATCTATAACACACTGAAAATCCAAGTCTGTAAAAGGTGAGAATCATGGTGAGTCTTCCCTTATCCAATATGGTATATCGGCCTTCATGGTTTACAGGACAGACAACAAAATTAGGTAAAGTAGCATACATAATACCTTCAATATGGGAATGCTGAAAATCTAGCCTCTATAATCCCCTTTATCTTTATCTTTTATCAAAGTACCAATTCATATAATAGCTAAATGCTGACTTAATTTATTCATGTATCATGCAGAATGTCTACTTACAGTTCTTCACCATGAATCCCTCCAATAGCATATCTTCTTAATGTACCTTCTGCTTCAAAGAATGACTTTCACTAACACAAAATAAGCTGACTGCCATTTTCTCTTATTATTATTTCCCCAAAGCTCTTTTTCATCTTTCTATAGCCTGTATGAATTATAATTATGGACATACAAGTTAATATATCCAGGCTGTCTGTGGTGAAATAAGATACAAAGATACTGGAAATTGAAAAACACATCTAATATGCATGTGTATATCAATATTAACATATCCATACAAGAGTGTAACATGAATTGCTAAATGGTCTTATTAATTAAAAAAACAGAGCCAGATATTGGGGTGAAAGCTGAAAGATCAGGGGAATAGAACAAGCCAGCCACAAGTTCTTACCACTAGGAAATCCTCAGTCCAAGAGAGCTATTTTTTGTATACTCATGCCTTATATATCTTTCTGTGCCCTGCCATCTTCCTTCCTCTCTTTGCCCAGCTACATCAACTTCTCTTTCCACCCAGCTCTATCACTTCCTTTCTGTCTGTACAGACCTCTATGGTTAACTAGTTCTGGGACTAAAGGCATGTGCCACCACAGTGGCTCTGTTCCCAGTGTGGCCCTGAACTCACAGAGATCCAGATGAATCTCTGCCTCCCAAATGCTAGAATTAAAGGTGTGTGCTACCACTGCCTGACCTCTATGTTTAATATAGTGGCTGCTTTTTTCTCTGATCCCCAGGCAAGCTGTATTTGTTAGAGCACAAATAAAATATCACCACACAGGAGACACCAATAGATAGCAAAACAAATGTGTTTGGTGAGCCTTACTCTACTCAGAGCAGATGGAGTAACATGTAATACAAAGTGACTCATACTGATCTGAGTATTGCAGTGCACACAGCTTGTTGAATGAGGTCCCGTGTCTTAGCTGGATCCCATAATTTTCAGCACCTTTTATCAAGGATCCGAGTGCAATCAAATACATGAACAATACATTTATTTATTTATAGGTTTAAAAGGAGGACTACTATAATACACTTTATCTTCCACCTCTCTCCAGATTCTATGATCTACACTGTTTACCTTTCCATAAGTATGGTCTAACAAAGGGACCTTGTATTCTCACCTTTCATTACCTTCTTTAACATGAGGTTCATGAAGTCTGCTGTGAGGTATTGAATATCCCTGTATGAAGAGGAACCTTAAGAGAACCTTGGTTATACTATCACTACCATATAGAGGCCACATTACATTAGGTATTTGCTGAACATTCCTCCAAGAAGAAAAGGCATGGTCATTAAGAATTTATTTCATCAGTACTAATTCTAATCTAATACAAGACTGAATATGATTGTATTTGGGGAGAATTTGTCAGAAAAGCTTCCTTTATCTCCTGTAACACGAATTTCTAAATGGTCTTTTAATAAAAAAAAAAAAAAAAACCTGGACCAGACATTGGGGTGAAAGCTGAAAGATCAGACAAGCAGAATAAGCCACAGACACCACCTCTTACCTCACCAACTCTTCAGCCTGAAAAGCTTTCCTCAGCAGAAAGACTTTAGTTCCTGTCTCCTCATGCCTTAGATACCTTTCTCTACCCACCCATATCATTTTCTGTCTCAACTTTCCTAGTGCTGGGATTAAAGGCATGTGACTCCCAAGTATTGGGATTAAAGACGTGTGCCACCACTGCCTGGCTCTGTTTCTCGCCTAGACTGAGTCAATCTCATGTAGTCCAGGGTGGCTTTGAACTCACAGAGATCCAGAAGGATTTCTGCCTCCCAAGTGCTAGGATTAAAGGTGTATTCCACCAATGTCTGGCTTCTATATTTATTCTAGTGGCTTGTTCTGTTCTCTGATCTTCACAAAAATTTATTATAGTACACAATATAACACCACAATATCCTGCATATTTTATTAAATCTTCACAAAACCATAATGTTTGAAGTCATAATGTAATTTAGGCTAAAAAATCACAATAATACCCAAACCATAGGCCTTCTCTATGTGTTTCTCACAAGACAGTTCCTTTCATTTGCCTTCTCTTAAGGGGAATGATTGTCAAAGCAAAGAATACAAACTTTATAAATGTATTTATGTACTGGGAAATGTGTTCATTTTTTCTTCTTCTGACCGAAAGAGATTCTTACCGACCCTAATACTGAGGATTCCTTATATAAAAGCAGTAATCTAGGTACTCCTGGGAACACAATATGCATGCTTCAATTTCCTTACAGCCAAACCACCAATACCATTCATGTATCAGCACTGTAACCAAGACCACAACAAATGAAGAACAATGTGAGCCTTTCTCTACCCAGTGTGATGTCATGCACTTGAATTTCATGTGACTGATATCGAACTAGATAAAGCACTGCACACGAAGGACACACTTCATATTAATTTTCTGTGCACCCAGCCTCTATCATACACCTCAGCATTCATCAGAGCCTAAATTAATTAAACATGATAATTGTGTTTGACATAATTTGTTCATCTATCTTTGAAAGTAACTGGTCACTTTCCTTGACCACACATTTTTACTTACACGTGTCCCTTGACTTACTTTCTCTTTCGTTGAAAAGTTTTCACTACCCAGAAAATAAGCAGATTGCATTTTTGTATATTAGGATGACCAAAAATATTTCTCTTTGACTTCTTTTTTAATCCTGTAGAAATTACAATTAAAGTTACCACTGAATCCATCTTGAGGATGTTTGTTGTGATGGTGGACACATTGCCTCCTGGGATCTTCAGTGAACATACCACAAAGGCTGGATTTGGTGAACATTACTCTATTCACAAAGGCCGCAGTTACTCTTAGTACAAAGTGACTGCTACCTCTTTGAATACTGCACTGCACACAACTTGATCAATGAAGATGAGATTTGTCAGCAGACTCCCTGAAATTTTTTGAGACAGGGTTTCTCTTGTGTAGCTTTGTGTCTTTCCTGGATCTCGCTCTGTAAACCAGGCTGGCCTCGAACTCACAGAGATCCGCCTGCCTCTGCCTCCCAAGGGCTGGGATTAAAGGCGTGTGCCACCACCGCCCAGCTTTAGAACTTTTTATATTGTATTAAACACAAATTATAATGGAAATAGTCTCATCAACTACTTCCTGTGGCATTCAATTTAACTGACATATACTACAGATTATAAATTCTCAGTACTGATCATGTTTATGATAATCACAGACCTGGTGGCATACACTCTTACAAACTAGATGTTTTTGAGGATCAGTAATACAACTTTTACTTATCTTTAATTTTTATGGTATATGTATTTAATCCTGTTCACCCTTGTTTTCTATAATCTATGCTAATTAATGAAGTAAAGAATAGGAATCAAAATAATCATAATGAAGCCTTATCCTGTAAGTATATCATTGTATTAAAATTTTGGATGGTTGTATTCCTGAATCCACAGGAACTACTGAGTGGTCACCTCCGAGACAGGATGCTACTTCCTGCCCCTTATACTATACATAAAGTACATTTACATAAAAGCATTGCACAGAGAACAAAGTTGGTTGAATTTGGAGGTGATGACTCTGGTTACTCTAACATCACTAGAACACTCATCAGTCCTCTAAGTACTGTGTGATACCTGAATGTTGAATTCATTTATTTTTAATACTTTTAGGGATGCTAAATGTATTATTATTCATCATGTATGACAAATGCAAACCTTTAATCCTGTACTCTTACTTACTTAGATGAATTCAAGGACCAGTAATGTATGTTTATTTCATTTCATAATTTTATAAGAAAGGTATTCTTTTACATTATCTAACCCACATGAGTCAATTAAACAAAGAATAGGAGTGAAGTCATTATTAATAAACCATATGTATTAGAGGTATCAAAAAACTAATTAATATCATTAAGGAACAAGCTAAAAAATTAGGAGCTATAGAAAAGTCATCATCCTGAAGTAGTAATACACTTGGAGACACTTATTCTTTACTTAAACAGTTGGTCACATTTAACTCAAACTGGGACAACACATTGTTCCCACACAAACAAGAACCTTACTGTGTAATGAGTATGTTATTTTGATTGTAAACTTTAAGGATGGGATAAACTAAGAAACGTACTTCTAGGCATACCATTTAATATTTTTCCAGGATGAATAAGGTAAATGGAGATCACCACTCAGAATAGGCAGCCCAGATATAAAAGGGTCCTAAAAAAATCATTACATACAAGCCTTTGATTCTTCCTGAACAAAATCAGATATCCAGCCACTGCTGCTATTCTCCACTGACATCAAAGTCAGGCTTCTTTAATTTGACCTTGCAATGTGAACTAAAGAAAAATGCTGAATCAAGCTGAGTACTAGTACTTCTCTTTGACTGTTTCCTTACTGCAAGTACCTTACTATAAGAGATAGAAATATTGATTAAAAATACAAGGTGAAATTATGATAGATGAAAAATTGTAAGTTAAATAAAAAGCACAGTGAAAAGTTTCACAAAAATTAAATCAAGACAATCAATATTAAAAAATAATTAGAAATATAAAACTATCAATGTGAACTGGTTGTATTTTGTCAACTTGACACAAACCTATATATATCTGGGAACAGGGATTCTCAATTTTGAAAGTATATCAACAAGATTGGGCTATAGGCAAGTGTGTATGACATTTTCTTGATTAATGTGGGAGGATCCAGCTCACTATGGTGGTGCCATCCCTCAGTAGGTGATCCTGGATGGTATAACTGATCCTGGATGAAAAGTGAGCAAGCCATGGCGAGCAAGCCAATAAGCATCATTCCTCCATAGATTCTGCTTCACTTCCTACTTCCGAGTTCCTACCATGAAGAAACCCCTACCCTGACTTTCCTTAACTCTGACTACAACTGTAAACTGAAATAAATGCTTCCTTTCCCAAGTTACTTTTGATCATGTTGTTTAAACACAGTAACAGAAATGTAACCAAGACACAATGAGATTGAAAAACTAATTAAAAACTCCCCCAACTGAAAACAGCCCAGGGTCAGATTAATTCATTTCAGAATTATACCAGACCTTCAAAAAACTAAAATCAATAAATGCTTTAAAGATATTTTTCAAGATATTTTCATACAGCCAGTATTACTATAATAGGAAAACCAGAGATTCCTGGATGCTCAAAGTGCTAAAACAGGGGACTATTGACCCCTAAATAGTATATGCATCCCATTCACCTATTCCAAGTCTCAGGGAACATAGTGAAAGATAGGTGGGAAGAAGACTATGAGATGCTGTACCAGTTACTGCCTATACATGGAATTTACAAGACAGAGACTATAAACATTCAGTCATAGATTAGAAAGACTTTCATGGGTTGGAAGACCACCTGGGGAGTTGAAGACAATTGAGGAAGCAGAAATCACCTTCTTCAGTGATGTAGCCACAGGTGAATTACTTGTGTTCTTTCTTCCAGTAGATAGCTCTCCACAAGTGTACCCATACATGTTACCCTGGTTAAAAACAGTGGGTTACAAACAAAAGCAACTAGTCATAAAGGTGGAATAGGGATTTGATGGGAAGAGGAAAGAAAAGAACAAGAAGGGAGATACATGTGCCTAGAATAGATTATGTATGTGAATAATTCAGAGTGAGAGGGAAATGAGTCAAATAATACAAACTATATTTGAAAAAACCATAGGGAAATATGTAACTTACTTAAAAATATATTGTACATTATCTATACAGATACATATATACATATATATATATAATTATATTTTAATTTCAAAATATAGAAGAGTATGTGTGTGCATGCTTATGTGTGTGTGTGTGTGTATGTGTGTGTGTGTGTGTGTGTGTGTGTGTGTGTGTGTGTGTCTGTTAAATGGAGTAATTACATGATGTGAGGTAATAATGCTGCCTGCAGGAGTCATAGACTATTTAACAAAAACCCTAGGCAATAAACAGCTTCTTTTCAAATATTGTTCAGGGATGTTCAAGAGACCCACCCCTAAAAGAATGCAGGCTATTGCCATTGTCTTTGATAGCCTCCATGAAGTTGAAGTTAAGGCCCTTACTATTCTGAGGAAACCACATACTTTGCACAAAATATTTGGAGGAATTGAGCTGGTACTGACCTGGAAAGCTCTTCTCTGATGAACAGTTCCCACAGTATTGGAAGGTAATACAAAAACTGTCAAATGAAAAAAAGACAATCAAGAGTCCTACCCCACTAGAAAGTCTAAGACAAGTATAGTTCTTACTCATCATCAAAGAAGTTTACTTTTTGTAGCAGAAGGAAGCTACTATAGAGAGCGACAGCTGTTCAAAATGCAGAGAGTGAGAGCAAGTAGCCATGGGTTGCCCGATACCAGCTGATACATATGCAACACCATAGAAATATTTTAAGACTCTGAGAACTAGGCACATTCAGTGAGATAGATACCAGCTGATACATATACTACACCATAGAATATTTTAAGACTCTGAGAACTAGGCACATTCGGTGAGATAGTTTTAGAAATGACAGGTACACCATACCCATGAAATCTCTCAACATTTTGGTTGGCAAAATATATCTAAATAATGACACATCAGTAAACATGCCATTTTGGACAGGAGAAAATTTCACAAAGATCTACCTTGAGATGAACTACAATGCAGTAAATAGATGCTAAAAGACAGGGAATTGGTTTTCCCTAGGACCTACCTTCTGATAGGTTATTCAACCCCAAGTGATCAGCTCCAAACACATATACATCTGGTAACACTATTTATCCGTAGCAATAATAAAAGAGATCATAACTTAGAGAGGGGATGAGGGTATTAGAGGAGTTGGAGCGGGTAGAAGCAGGGGTAGAAATTATGGTATATATGGTATGCTTATCTATGAAGTTTAAAAAAAATCAAAGAAAACGAAGTTCATGAGACACATGTAGCTGAATTTTTGTCCAGTCCTGCCCAGCACCACGGACCCTGCAATCACTTATAAAATAATCACTCAGAAGCTTATATTAATTAAGCTGCTCGGCCATTAGCTCAGGCCTACCACTGACTAGCTCTTACACTTAAACTCAGCCCATTTCTATTAATCTATATGTTGCCATGTGTTCATTGGCTTTACCTGTTGTCTTTACATGCTGCTCCCTGGACAGCAGGCTGGTGTCTCCTGACTCAGCCTTCCTGTTCCCAGAATTCTCTTCTCTGCTTGTCCTGCCTATACTTCCTGCCTGGCTACTGGCCAATCAGCATTTTATTTATACAGCAGACACAAAAAGTTCAACTAGGTAGCTGTATCTATACTACACAGATAGGTTAACGCTAAAACAAATGTAAGACAGTGTGTAGTTTCCTTTATCCAGTATTGTGTCATTTATTTGTATTTCATAAAATCAGCACTGAAGTGTAGCTATAGTTTTCATGCCTGGCCCACAGTGAGGACAAATCTCTCTCACTCGCCAGTCCCACAGCCACTCAGACCCAACTAAGTAAATGCATACAGCCTTATATTGTTTACAAACTGTATGGCCATGGCAGGCTTCTTGTTAACTATTTTTATATCTTAAATTAACCCATTTCTATTAATCTATAAGTTGCCATGTAGCTCGTGGCTTACTGGTATCTTAACATGTTGCTTCTCATCATGGCAGCTGGCAGCGTCTCTCTGACTCAGCCTTTCACTTTTCAGAATTCTTCTCCTCCTTGTCCCACCTATACTTCCTGTCTGGCTACTGGCCAATCAGTGTTTTATTTATTAACCAATCAGAGCAACACATTTAACATACAGAACATCCCACAGGACTTCCCCTTTTCTTTTCTTTTTTAAAGGAAGGTTTTAACTTTCACATAGTAAAATTACACATAACAAAACAATTATCAAGCAAGAATTACAGTTACAATATCTAGTCTATTTGCATTTGGCAAAATTAAAGACGATATCCTATCTTATATTTGTGAGTCTAAGGTTTTATAATTAACTTATCTCTTATCATAACTAAGAAAATTATAACTATCTAGTCTTTAACTACATCACAGACGCCAGAAAAATATAATATTACCTGAGAAATGGGAGAAGGATGCAAGCAACTTTCAGGAGTCTTGCAGGGTAGACAGAGACAGCTGGCAGCCTGGACAGTCACCTAATGTTCCTTTGTAAAGTTGGGGCATCTGTCTTAACCCACAGGCCTAGAGTCTCTCAGTCACCTCTCTCTGTGTCCTGTAAAATGTCTAGCAGTTTCTTCTGTGAATCAGGAACCTGAAGGACCATTTCGCCAAGCAAAGTTCAGTGGTCACCTTCCTATGGGTCCTGCATGCCCAGTTGATCAAGCAGTCCAGGCAAGAACAGTTTCTTGCCCAAATGGCTATTTTTCCATATAGAGTGTCTTTGATGTCCATCCTCCTCTCTGAAGTAAATTGGTGCTGCCAGGAGCAGACATGTCTCATTGTCCAGAAAGTATAAATTTTTTAAAATATTTTAAATGCCATATTCTATAGTTCTTTGAAGTATTTGAAGATTACCTATCTATCTGAAATATATCTATGTATACCTAGAAAACTTAACTAACATGGCTACAAGTATGATTATCATAGATAACTAATTATTAATTTATTTTTAATTATCCATTACAATTTTAAATGAGCTGTACAAACATAATACTTTAAACCAGAGTAGAAATATACACACAATATAACAAAATTAACTTTAAATTTGTATCAATAAATTAAAATCTATACCAATATAAAACATTTCAAAGAAGTTGTTGCTCTTTAAAGGTAGGTTCAATAATCTACACTTTCATCCTATCAGATCTGTATCATATCCCCCTTTTTTCTTTAGAAAGAGATTGCATTTATAATCAACCTGATTTAAATAAAAATATTGGTTTTCCTCTGTCCCATACCAGAGGGCTCTTCTGATATGGGACACAAGAATCTCTCAACCTTTTCTTTTAGTAATATGCTTGGGTTTAGAGAAGGAGTGAGCCAATTCCATCCCTAAAGTCAGCTTGGTATATCTGGGAATTTGGGCATAGCTTCTCTTACTACTTCCTGCTGGAGGGGTCCGCTGTATCTTATGGGGGCACAAAGAAAATTTTAGGATTATGGAGTGTCCATGGGAGTGTATCATCTGAGCAGGTTGCCTTGAAACCATTCTGGATGTTGGATCATCTGGACCATGGTGTCATCAGAAACCTTTCAGGGGGGCTTTGGCTGGTCAAACCTGATGAATCTTAATCTGGAACAAATCCACAGCCTCTGTCTTTCTGTGGAAACAAAAGCAGAGCCTCCTTTCCAAAGCAACATATCCTTAGATCCAAATTTTGAAGTCAAGGTATCTTTAAAATACACCTATTGGCTTAACTCAACAGCTTTTATAATCAAATGTTTTTTTGCAGTTAAAAATCCCAAAGACAACACAATCAAGACTCTCTGTGTAATATCCATATTTATGTGGCTTATTTTTATACTACCTTTACTGTCTCTTTAAAGATTTTATTTTTTAAAACTGTCTATTTCTTTATATAACTGTATATATTCCTTTTTCTCTCTCTTTCAAGCCTACGTACATTTTTACACACATTATAAATCATTTAAGTCTTGTATTATCTGAATCTGCCATATTGTGTAACTACTGCTTTAAATTGCAGCATTCTAAGACCAAAACCGTGCTGTGACTGCTGGCTCTGCCCACCTCAGCTTCCCAACATGGCGGTGGTACATTTACTGCCAGCTCTGGGAGCCATCAACTCTCAGAAACAGTGGTTCTATGCTTCTATCAAAGCAGCAAGTAGTCCAGAAACCTCTTTTTTTGTACTAGCAAAGACTAAATTCACCACTCAGTGTAATGTGCCACTTGTAGACGCCTCATTCCCACCATACTGCTGATCAAACATGCCAGGAATCCCCCATAGTTGCTCAAACCCGAAGGCTGCCTCTAACTTGAGAGAGCTAACTAGGAAGCTGTTTTTAGCTCAGTTTTACAATCTTGTTTCTCAGGTTTTAGGTGGAAACTCATGCCAACATGTTTTTATATCTTAAATTAACCCATTTCTATTAATCTATAAGTTGCCATGTAGCTCGTAGCTTACTGGTATCTTAACATGTTGCTTCTCATCATGGCAGCTGGCAGTGTCTCTCTGACTTAGCCCTCCACTTTTCAGAATTCTTCTCTCTCCTTGTCCTGCCTATACTTCCTGCCTGACTACTGGCCAATCAGTGTTTTATTTATTAACCAATCAGAGCAACACATTTAACATACAGAACATCCCACAGCACTGAAACAGGTAAAGTACTGAGCATAAAATTCTTTTATATAAGTATTTTTGAGATTATAATTTAATTATATCATCTTGCCTTTCCCTTTCCTTCCTCTAAACACTACCATAGACCTCCTTCCTGTTTTATTTTAATTTATGGAGTGTATGTGTGTATATATGTGTGTGCATGTGTGTGCATGGACATGCGTGTATGCTCACATGCAAATGTGCCTGTGTCTAAAAGGTTCCATGTAAACTTCTAAAGGAGGGAAGAACAAACAAAATTGCCTAGCTATGACACTGAACCACTGAACCACAACAACAACTAGCATAGCATGATAATCCTAAAGGGTAAAGTAGCATACATATCTTGCCAATAGCAAAGAGCACTTTAATCAAACTTAAGACCCACTCAATAAGAGGGAAATCATGACTGGTATTGGTGTGGGGGGCCGTTCTCGGGTTCCTCGTGGCTTTACCTTGCAGATCCACATAGAGGATGATTAGGACCACGGGCCTGAGTGCAGGTGTCTGAGATGGTCTGCACTTGGCTGTGCTGGGGGAGGAGGTCATTTGCTCCACCCCCTTGGCGTCTCTATAAAAACCCTGGGGCAGAGACAGTCGGGGCCCGTTGGAAAAGGTTCCAGGCCCTCTCGAGGCTATCCTTTATTTTCTATCTGTTTATCTCTGCGATATTCTCCGCAATAAATCTTTCTATCTAATATTTCCTGCTGCTCACACTCAAGAAAACTCTGGGAAGCTGTGGGGGTGGTGGGTAAATGCCCCACAGAATGGCGCCTGAACAGGGACTAAAGTAAAAGAAAAAAGGGGGACTGAAGAAAAAAGGGAAAAAGAAAAAGGGGGACTGAAGAAAAAAGGGAAAAAGAAAAAGGGGGGACTGAAGAAAAAGAAAAAAGAAAAGGGGGACTAAAGAAAAAAAGGGGGACTAAGACAAATGAACAGGGACTAAAGACAAAGTAATAGGGACTAAAGATAAAGGAAAATAAGTTTTATTACAGAGTTTTTGGCGAAAGTGTGGGTCAGCCCTGCCAGTGGAAAGGCATGCCGGTGTTATGGAAAATATATGTTATATATATATATATATTGAGAGGCAGGGGTTTTATCCTCGAGAGAAAAGGAAAGCGGACTGGAAGGATGTCCGATGCTGCAGCGTAATTCTCTTCTGTCAAAATTTTCTATCTTCTATCCCTTTCTCAATTTCTATCTGAAAAATAAGTATAAGGCATAGGGTAATAATATAGTGTAGAAAAACTTAGAAGTGTAAGATTGGGTAGAAAAAGTTTAAGATAAGTAAGGCAACTAGACAGAAACTCTCCAATTTTCTAACTTTGGGGGCTTTGAATGCAAACTGGGAAAAAAAATTTTTGGGCTTTACGGGTAGTAAAAAAGCTCTTCTCTGAGCTAATGGGGAAGAAAAAGTTTCCTATGGAAGCTTTTGACCTAGGGACAGCTGAAATGCTAAATCCAAGCGGCAGGAGAAAGTGATTTCTCCCTGAGGCAAAAATGGGGGTGTAAAAAGTCAAAAAGTTTAAAGTTGGGAAGTTTTGGGAAAAAGTTGGTCTTTCTCCTGGGGGAAAAAAATCTTTCTCAAAGCTTTTCTGGGAAAATTTTGGGGGAAAAATATCTCTAAAAAGCTTTACTCTTTCTCAAAAGCTCTCAAAACTAAAGCCTTTAACTTTCTCAGAAGGAAAAAAATTAGAATCACCTGAAGATATTAGTTTGGGGACCACCTGTAATCAGCTCTAAGGAAAAACAACAAATTTAAGACAGCAAAACCTAAGTTCTCTTTCAAGCTTTAAAAATCCTCCCTGCAATGCAGGAGGCAGGGACAAGTTCCTAAAAATCTCTTCTAAGCTCTGTCTCGTGAAGCTAGTAAAAGACAGTGGGTCAGAGTACCCTGAGGGAAACACTTGGGAGAGTGTGGGTAAAAGAGCTACAGAGAGCCCAAAAGGACAGAAAACTTTACCTGAGAAAAGCAAAAAAGCCAAGCTTTTCAGTTACAGCCCAGCTGAGGCATCAAGGGTTTTGTTTGAGCGTTTTAGAATGAAAAGGTGCTCCTAATCTTCCTAACGCAAAGATCCCCTGAAGCAATGCAAACTGTTAGCATTGTATCCTCTCTTCTGACCAAAAACCCAGAGGTGACTGGCCAGCGTCTCTGAGTTGGAGTGCATTTCAGGGATACTAGGTTTCCTGCAGTTGCAAACTTCCTGGAGCACAGAGCTGAGGCAGGAAGGTACAGGACCCAGGGGAAGATTGCTAATAAACAAAACTAAAGCCAGTGGGAACAGCACAGTTGCCTGCTTTCCTACAAGTCCCGGGTTGATAGGTCCACAGCGGCAAAAAGAAATCGGAGAAAAAGCTTTCCTATTAGTTAGAAAGGACCTTTCTGGGAAAACAGTAAAGCTGGCCTGTGTCTGAAGCACTTGTGCTGCTGAGTCAGACCGCTGTCTGGGGAAAGAGCCCAGCCAGGGCAGAACAGAACTATCCAGGAGTAAAGCTTTCTTTTCCATCAGAGAAAGCACCTCTTTGAGAAAAGCTTTGTTTAAACTGACTCCCAGTGAGAGGGAGTGTAGCCCTGAGGGGTGATTGCCTCTGGCATAAGTTCTGTCCTTGTTGACCCAGACAAACAAGCAACCCACTGGGGGACTGGGCCAGGTGAAGGCCTGATGAGGCAAAACGTCCTAATGTGAGCTTAGATATGGCAAAAACATCCCTTGCTAAGCTTGACTTATGAACACAAACCTCAGACCCCGAAAAACAGAAACAGACTAAAGCCCCTACCCTCAGAAGCAAAAAAGCTGCCACGGTAGTGTCGGAAATGTTTCTGGGGTAGAGGGGATAAATTGAGACCAAACTGGGAACTGTCTGGGAGAAAGACTCTGAAGAAAGAGAAGGGACATAATCCTCCCCAGAAAAATATATGACCTGAAAAAGCTGCTAGAATTTGAGGAAGATTCGGGGGGAGAAAAAAAAGCCCCTACCTCCAAAGGCAGCTAGCAGAGGTACAGAGCAGCAGACAGATACTGAAGCTCTACATCTGGGGGGGAAGGAACAAGCAAAATGAGAATAAAATCAGTGGGAGAAAGTCTCTCTGAAAGAGCTATGGAAAAGCTGTTGTACATGATCCTGTTTTTCACTGACTGGCTAAAACAAGCACAAGCCCCGAGGAAAGTTGCTATCAGAAATTGCCCACCTCTATGCGCGCTAACGAGGCAGGTGCAGTTCTGATTTGGGAGCCAGTGTTTGATGGAGAGAGACCTGTTAAAGCCAGTTGAGGAGAAAATAGAAATCTCTCAATGTCCTGTAGCTGAAAATGTAAAATGCTTGTTCAAATCTCCCATTGCAAAAGCAAAAAACTTTGTTCAAACCTCCCGGGCAAAAATTTGTAAGCAAGTCTGGTAAAAGAGAACCAGTTGACTCTCAGACCCGAAAAGAACTATGGGAAATGACTGATATAAGGGAAATGATATAAGGGAGTGATATAAGGGACTGATATTATGGACTTATATAAGGCAAATGCATTCTGGGAATGGTAGTTTTTCTGCTAAAGATGGCGACATTGCCCTGAAACACTTGTCAGCTCAAAAATACATTCATGGTAAACTTAAAATACAGCTTTTAAAAGAATAAGGAAAATTGTCTAAGAGTTTAAGTGTCAGTTCCAATGAAAAATTTTAAAGAATACGGAACTAGGTGCTTCGCGGTTTGGGGCTCCGTTGGTGAAATGCCTTATTTACCCTAATAGCTGTGCAAAGTTTTTACTGTAGTTAGATGACAAAAAGCTACCTATAAGAGCAAACAAGCCACTTTAAAATCCTTAAAACAAGGGAAAGCAGTTTATACACTGAACATTGTCTTAGATATGAAGGAAACTTATGAGAAATTAAAAACTCTTTATCTTTTGAACAAACAGCCTGCAATGAGTGATTCCTTTGCAAATCTAA
>CABHPQ010072927.1:510-11048 GCA_902168405.1 Peromyscus aztecus
AGACAGGGTTTCTCTGTGTAGCATTGCACCTTTCCTGGAACTCACTTGGTAGCCCAGGCTGGCCTCGAACTCAGAGATCCACCTGGCTCTGCCTCCCGAGTGCTGGGATTAAAGGCGTGCGCCGCCACCGCCCGGCTAAAATAACTTTTATTGACGTCAAGGGATCTATTTTATGTACAGCTCTTAATTTGTTGGTATAAAATTGTTCACAGTGCTCTGCTGTTACTACATTTTTAGTGAATGTAGGGAGGCTGGAGCACTTGCTGAGGACCTGAGTTCAGTTCCCAGCACCCACAGCATGTAGCCCACAAACACCTATAACTCCAACTCCAATGTCCACTCTGGCCTCTGTGGGCGTCTGTATACATAGTGCATAAAAACACACAGACACATATAAATACGCATAGATAAAACACAATAAACCTTTAAGAAAATAAAGTGAATATATGGTTGTACAAACCAGGAACCGAGGCAGAAGGACAGCAAGTTTGAGGCCAGCCCTGTTGGGTTTACAGGCCTACACCACTATATCCAGCTTTCATTTATGATTGTTAGTTTATTTTTTAAATTGTTTTATTTATTTCTTGGGTATGGGGAGGACACCAAGGTCTTAGGTGGAAGTCAGAGAACAAGTTGTGGGAGTCAATTTCTCCTTCCCCTATTCCTGCTGATTGAACTTAGGATATCAGGCTAGGTGGCAAGTACCTTTACTGGCCAAGCCCTCTCACTGGCCCTATTTTATTTATCTTTTCTTTGAGACAAGGTTTCTCTATGTAGCCCTGGATGTCCTGGAATTCCCTATGAGACCAGCTGGCCTCAGACTGAGAGAGACCTGCCTGTCTCTACCTCCTAAGTGCTAAGATTGAAGGCATGCACCACCATGCCTGGCCTATTTATTTTAAAACACCGTCACATGTGTTCCAGGCTGGCCTCTTACTCCTGTGCTGTGTAGGTAAAAATGACATTCACTTCTTGATCCTCCTGTCCACACCTTCAAAGTGCTGGGATTTCAGGTGTGTACCTCCATCCTGGCCTTTGGTGGTTAATGTGTGAAACATGTCTCTGTAGCTCAGGCTGGCATGAAATTCACTAGGTATGCCAAGATAACCACAAAACAAAGGCAATTCTCCTGCCTCAGCCTCCCAGGGGTTGGGATTATGGATCTGTGCAATCAAGCCTGTAAATTTTCTCATTTCATGGCTTTGATGAGTAATGTCATTAAAACTAGTACTCAGTGTGAAACCATTCCCTTCTATTTAGTTTCTCATTTCACATGATTATTGAGAAATCTGCTTTATTTCCAAAATGTATGATGTTAGTTAAAATGCAATCAGGTTCCCAAAAGTTCACAGAACCCCTTGGAGGTCTCTGTTAGGTCTCCCAGCAGGCAGAGGGTCATTGCTCCTTTTCACTGGGAACAGAGCCCGGTTGAGTGACTGCCAGAGCAGCATAGACAGTGGACTCCTCTGGGGCCTCCCCTGCCTGGGAGGGAGGAGGTGCAGCTGTCCCCTGTCTGAGTGACCTGGTGCACAGCTGGGCATAGGTCACATCCTGGGGCTCCTCGGGTTCAGCAGCCTGGAGTGGGAGAGAGTGAGAGGAGGGTTATGCTTGGCTTGGGGGATGCTGAAGTCCTGGGGAGGACAGGACCCGCCTGACTGTCCACCTCTCTGTCATCTTCTGCTTGTCCATCTTTGGTGTCCAGGACTTCTCCTGACATGACAGAAGGAAGGACAGCCCCTGCCCTCCTGAGCCTGGAACCTTTCACCTGGGCATATGTCTCTCCCTGGAGGTCTTCCTCAGCTGGTCTCTGTAGCAGGGAAGTAGTGAGGGACAGACAGTGTGTCTCCCTGCTCCCCTGGGTATCTCTGTCCAGTTTTCCCCAGCGAGGCCGGAGTGAACCATTTAGATGACAGCATCCCTGTGGGATCTTCTGGGGCTTCCTTCCTACAGTTCTGGCCTCTTATCCTGACATTCTAAACCTTGCTGTCCTGGCTGTACTCACATAGCCCATCTTCCTGAAAACACATTTCTGGGGGCTGGAGAGATGGCTCTGTGGTTAAGAGCACTGACTACTATTGCAGAGAATGGTTCTCAGAACCCACATGTCAACCTACATTCATTTGTAACTCCCATTCCTAGGTATTTGACACTCTCTTCTGTCCCCTGGGAGCACTATGCAGACATGTGGTGCAGAGACATACATGCTTGTAAAACATCCACACACACAATACAAAATCCCACATTTCTGCTCAAGTCCCTTTGGTTCCTGCCTGCAGCTGCTAGTTCCATAAATGTTTCTGTGGGCTTTCCCATCCAGGCTGCCTCTTCAGAAGACAATCAGATGCCAAGGAGCCAGAAAGGGGGCAGTGAGACACATGATCCCTGGAAAACCAGGAGAGAGTGAGGCAGGTTGTACTTGCAGAAGGGAGTGGTCAGCTGTGGTTGCTTCTGAGGGCCAAGAGAGAGAGAGAACAAAGAAGGCCCCCTGGACTAAACTGGGTCCTAAGTTCTTAGCACTGCAGATAGGGACAGAAACCTCACCCAACTGTCCAGCTTGGCACCATCCTCAGGTTGTGTGTCCTCCACTGAAGCGTCTGTCAGAAGAACAAACAGAATGTCTCCTGACTAGAGTCTAGGGATATCTCAGACCCCTAGTCTCCTACATTGTCCCAGGTGGAAACAGAGAACAGGGCATTTTTTTTTTTTTGAGACAGTTTCACTGTGTAGCTTTGGAGCCTGTCCTGAAACTTGCTTTGTAGACCAGGCTAGCCTTGAACTCACAGAGATCAGCCTACCTCTGCCTCCCAAGTGCTGGGATTAAAGGTGTGCGCCACGACCGCCCGGCTCAGGGCATATTTTTATATCCCTGGATTGATAGTGAGAAGTTCAGACTCAAATAGCAAAGACCCCAGAGCCTCTCCACCTCCCCTGCAATGCTGAGTCCTCAGACATCTCCCTCCCCAGGACCCTCTTTATCTCACAAACGTTTTCTTCCTGGGTGGCAGCAGCTGGATTGGATCTGGAGAGACAAGAAGATGTCAGTTGTCAGTGAGGTGTGTCAGGAAGGTGGGGGTCTATGTCTCTGGTCATGAGTTACCTCTTCTGGGAGCCTCTGTCTCTTGTTACTGGCTCTGCAGCTCCTGCAGGAAGTTGCAATTCTGTATCTTTATGGGCTGCAAGAGAAAGAGAAGAATCTCAGCTTCCCCCTTCCCCCCGGCATGTACAGGGAAGGAAGGAAGGGACTTTTACAACATGGGTGTGTGAGCAAATGTCTCAGGACATGGTGAAGCTCACAGAACACCTGACATTGCACAGGTTCTGAGATCAGGTTCTTTATAATCTGAGATCTTCAAGTGTTTCTAAACTACCCAGCCTGTTTGAGGGTTCCCTGGGGCTGGTGTCCTGATCCCCTGCTTGGCTGTTCACAGGGGAGCCTGAGACCCAGGTCACTCATACCATACTCACCATCCTTCCTGAATTTTTCCTGATGCCTTCGTCGGAGAAGGAGGAAGATGAGGATGAAGAGGAACAGGAGGAAGGCCACAGAGACTCCGACCAGAGCCTTCAGGTACCCTTCTAGTCCTGAGACACAAGTGATGTCATGAGTGGGAATGTTGCTGCTTAACTGAGTACCTACTGTGTGACAGACGCGTGCTGGGTCTCTGCACTCATCTTCTCCCATCCCATCATGCAACAAGGAATTGTCTCGTTCTGTCCCCACAGTTCACCGGCCTCAAATCACCTGACTGGAAGTGGCAGAGCTGGGAGTCAAACCCAGGGATTCTTACTTCCAGCTCTTTTCTCTCCATCTGATCTGAGCCTCATGAGTCAGAGGGAAGGAGCCTGAATGCCCTGCCTTGGCCCTCTGCCCCTCCCTTGCACATGTCACCACCGCTGTGGGACAGACCCACTGCAGAATCAGGTTCTGGAGGACTCCTCTGTCAGGAGAGGTCACAGCCAAGGCCAGCCCTGAAGAAATTTAGACACGTGGACCAGGCTTCTCCCCTTTTTACTCAGCCAATCCAGAAAGGGAAAGGCTGGTCCAAGTCAGCATCTCCAGAAGCAGCTGTATGGAGCCCATAACTAGCTATTGCCCATCTGGGCCCCACCTTCCAACAGAGTCCTTATTAGCTCTCTGGGGCCTGACTCCCTGCAGGTGAGAGACGTTTGTTCTCAGGGCCTTAGAGGCAGGATGGTGAGGCAAATGTCTGGGATCTCTGCTCTCCACCTCAACACCCTCCCCATCCTCCAGACAGAGTCAGAACATTTCGGATGCCACCTTTCTGTATCCAAACTTCTAAGTCCTGGGTCTCTGGGGTCTATGTTGGGATCTCTCTTTTTGTCCCTCACTCACAAGCTAAAGTGACAGAGAAATGAGGACTTCAGTGGGCTAAGAGCTGTGAGACAGCCTGGGGATGGAGCATACTCCCTGCACTGAGGAGCCTGATACTCACCAGCTGTTGGTACGGACATTGAGGGTGGTGGGCTGGAGGCTCCAATGGGTCCTAGGAAACAGAACAAGAGGGGGTGAGGGTTAGATGCTAACTCAGGGGCCTGTCTCTGCTCACTGTCCTGTAACCCTCCCAAGATCCTCATGCTGTCTACCTCAAACCTAGGTTGCAACAGAGGATGGAGTGTACATTACTTGAGAGACCCCTGCTGGCCTCCACTTCTCTGTCAGCAAAACTGACTCTGACTAACCTTCCTCTTGTCCCCTTAATCCCACCCAAGTCAAGGGCTGTCCAAGGGTTTGAATTGTCAGTCACCCTGAGAGTTCAGGGTCACCTCACCTGAAACCGTGAGCTCCACAGGGTCACTGGCTTGTGTCAACAGGTAGAGAGTTGAGTCCCTAGAACCATAGCACCTGTAGGTGCCTGAGAGATCAGAGGTCACAGCACTCATGGAGAATTCTGCCTGGAACTCCCAAGCTTCAGACTTTGATTTTAGTCGCTGGGGTTGTTGGGCTGCTCCCTCCTTGGACAGAATGAAAGTGTCCACTTTGTGTGTTGACTGACACAGCAGGGTCACGTTGTCTCCAGAGTGTATTGTGGAGTTAGGCTTCACTGTGAGGGAAGGACTGAAGGGAAGCTGTCCTAAAGAGAAGAGGGATGGTGAGAGGTTGCCTTCAATTTTCTGAGCTGACACCTCACCTGGGTCTGCCCTGAGCACCTGGGACTCTGTCTCTTTTCTCTGACTTAGCCCCTGTCCTGTTCTCCTGTCTCTGCATCTGTTTCTGAATAAGATTCCTGTCCCTCATCCCATCCATCAGTTCCTTAACTCCCCCATGAGAACCCATGAAGAGAATAGGTACCTGAGGGAATCTACTTAGTTCCTCACCTGTGATCAGGATGTCCAGGGGGTCACTGGAGGCTGACCACTCAGAGGAGAGGTTGTGTGCACCATAGCATCTGTATTGGCCTCCAGTAGAGCTGCTCACAGGGCCCATTGTGAAGTTGGCCAAGAGGAGGCCACTCTGGGTCCACTGGCCCCCATTCTGGGTGAAGTCAGCTCCCGGAAATTGGTATAGGACAAATCTGTCATAGTTGATGTCAGACAAACACTGCAGGGTGAGGCTCTTTCCAGGGTCCAGGATATGGCCTTGGTGAGTCAGCAAGGAGGGCTTCTTAGACAGACCTAGAGGGTAGGTGACAGGCTAGTGATTGAGGGGATGGTTTTTATCAAACACTTATCCCCTCCTAACCTGCCCTGCACACATCACTGCTTCTCCCCAGCAGTGGGGCTCTGGCTGAGCCACCAGGCTCTTCCTCAACCACTTTTTTTTTTTTTTTTTGGTTTTTCGAGACAGGGTTTCTCTGTGTAGCTTTGGCGCCTTTCCTAGAACTCTGTCTGTCTCTGCCTCCCAAGTGCTGGGATTAAAGGTGTGTGCCACCACCACACAACCCTCTGCTGTGGGATGTTCTGTATGGCACATGTGTTGCTAATAAAACACTGATTGGCAGTGGCTAGGCAGGAAGTATAGGCGGGGCTAACAGAGAGAATTAAAAGAACAGGAAGGCAGAGGGACTGACTGCCAGCCACCGCCAGGACAAGCAGCATGTAAAGATGCCGGTAAGCCACGAGCCATGTGGCAAGGTATAGATTTATAGAAATGGATTGATATAAAATATAAGGACAGTTAGCAAGAAGCCTGCCACGGCCATACAGTTTGTAAACAATGTAAGTCTCTGTGTTTACTTGATTGGGTCTGAGTGGCTGTGGGACTGGCAGGTGAAAGAGGTTTATCCTGACTGTGGGCCAGGCAGGAAAACTCAAGCAACAACCCTCAACCACTCTTTACCCAAAACTACCCAGTGGGACAGGATTGGTTAATGATGGGACTGACTCACCTGAGATGCGTATTTCTAAGGGCTCACTAGGTACTGACCACAAGTGTGGAGAATGGTTGTAGTAACCATAACATCGGACTGTTCCTCTGTGGTCGGGTGTTACATGATCTATAGAGAACAAGGCTTGCCAGTGCCTAATACGGTATATATACTGTGAGTTCAGGGAGCTGAGGAACTTCTGATCTTCCTTGGTGAGAACAAGTTTATCATATCCCTCCCGTGAGACACACTTGAGAGTCATGTTTCCTCCTGAGGTCACCACAGGGCTGGGCAGGGCTGTCAGGCTGGGTTTATAATAGTAGATTCCTAGGAGAGAAGGAGGCAGCCTGTTTCATGGGCTCACACAACCACAGTGTTCTCCAGGTCTAGGCTGTGGGAGGGGAATACTCCTGAGAGCAGAGCCTGGGCCTGAGACCCTGACTGTCCCCTCACCTGTCAACACCAGTTCCAGGATGTCACTGCGCTCTGACCAGCCAGCTGAGCTGTAACAGTAACAGCGATATTGTCCCACATGTTGCTGTGTCACAGAAGGGATGGAGAACTTGGCCTTGTTCCCAGGCTTCTCTGGGGTCTGTGTGTCCCAGGTTTTCTGGCTTCCCTCTTTATGCAGAAAACATATTTCTGCATCCATGGTCCCCTTACACCAGATGGTCACGGCACTTGTGTAAGTGACCACAAAGCCTGGCTCAGCCTTGATGGTGGGTTTGTGGAGGGTCCCTGCAAGGATGTAAGAGAGAAGTTGGGTGTGTCTGAATGTGGCACAGAGAAAGTCACAGTTGCAGATGGCACTTTTTTCTTTTTAATTTATTCTTCTCTCATACAATACATCCTGACATAAGCCTCCACACATCCTCTCTCCCCCAGATCCACTGCTCCTCTGTTTCTTTTCAGAAAGAACAGGTGTTCCAGTTATATTAACTGAACACAGAATAACAGCATGCAATAAGACTAGTCACACTAGGCAACACAGTAGGACAAAAAGATTCCACTTGCAGGAAAAAGAATCTGAGACATCCCCGCTCCTATTGTTATGAGTCTAACAAAAATCCCAAATGAGCCAGGCACTGGTGGTGCATGCCTTTAATTCCAGCATTCAGGAAAGAGATGCAGGCAGATCTTTGTGAGTTCAAGGCCAGCCTGGTCTACAGAGTGACTTCCAGGGCAGACAGCTACACAGAGAAACTCTACAAAACAAAACATCCAAGGTAAACAACCACAGCATGTGTGCAGAGGTCCAAGGGCAGACCCTTGCAGGCTCTGTGGTTGCTGTTTCAGTCTCTGTGAGCCCTCATGATCCTGCTTAGTAGATTCTGTGGGCCGTGTTCTCCTGATGTCCTGAGTGTTCTGGCTCATGAAATCCTTCTTCCCTCTCTTCTGTGGGGTTCTTCTAGCTGTTGTGGATGGTACATGAGCTGATCCAGAGTAACAGAAGGCCCCATAAGGACTCATCTCTGTCCTGGACCTCCTGGGCTTTGCTGTCACTCTCTGCCTTGGATTCTGTATCTTGTGTCCCACTCTCTCCCATGTTCTGTTGTCTAAGAGCTCAGGAGCCCTGGCTTCTCACACACACCACACACCAAGACCTCCCTGGCATATGTATCATTTCAGCATCATTCTATGGAAAGGCTGGGGTTCCTCACCTGAGACCAGGAGCTCCAGGGGGTCACTAGGTTCTGACCACACCTGTGGGCTGTTCCTGTTAAAGCTGTAGCATCTGAATGTCCACCTTTGGCTGGAGGTCACAGGGCCTACAGAGAACAGGGCCTGGAACTGTGTAGTATAATAGTTATACTCTGAGTCCAGCATCCAGGAGAGCTTCTGAGGTCCTTCCTTCGTCAGAACAAAACTGTGATATGACTGCCTTGAGACACACTGGAGGGTGACATTCCTTCCTTCAGTTACCACAGGGCTGGGCTCAGCTGACAGGCTGGGTTTACTGTAGACTCCTAGAAGAGAAACAGGAATCAGTTAAATGTATCAGGCCTCTTTATCCTCTATGGCTGTGAGGTGGAGGTAACCCTGTTAACAGACCCACCTCTTGACAGTCAAGCCTGAGGCTGGGTCCCTATGTGTCCTCTCACCTGTCACCACTAGCTCCAGGGAGTCACTGTACTCTGACCATCCATCATAGATCTGATATTGACAGTGATATCGTCCTGCATGTTTTTGGTCTATTTTGGAGATTGAAAATTCAGCCTTGTCCTTGGGATTTTGTAGAAACTCTATGCGCTTTAGTTTTTGGTTTTCTTCTTTATAGAGTCTGTATGCTTTGGCTCCTGAGGTCCCCTCACATAAAAAGGTCACTTTAGTCTGCTTGTAGACCACAGAGTCTGGCTGTACTGTGAGAACAGGCTTAGGGAGGGGCCCTACAAAAAAAAAAAGAGCATCTAGAACTCAGGACAGTCATCAGATTGTAGCTCCCAACCCCAACCCTCCAGCCACCCCAGGGGCAGCACACATGTGTTGTTCTCCATCCTCACTGCCCAGGCATGGCTGCAGGAATGATGAGAAGTGAAGGTCAGGACATCTGCAGACACTCACTCACCTGCCAGCACTGGGATCCCCAGGCCCAGAGTCAGTCCTGGAAGAGAGTTCCCTGTGAGAGGTTTGTCCCTGAAGCTTGAGCAAGTCCTCCCCTCTGCAGAACCTCCTGAGACCCTGGGGTTTCCTGATGGGCCAGTGCTGGGCTGTGGGGCAGCATCAACCCTAGACCACAGTATCCCCTCCCCCTCTGCACATCTCACCCAAACAGAGCAGGGTTGTGAAGGTGAAGGTCATGGCATCTCCTCCTGGAGGCTGCAACTGTGCTCATGGGCAGAGCTACAGAGACTGCCTGGAGGGACGGGAGACACAGGGTGTGGTCTCTGGAGGCTGGACACTCCCTATGACATGTTGTACTTCAGCAGCCCTACAGGAAGAGGAAGTGCTCTCCTCAGGCTCCAGGCTCTGACTTCCCCAAGGCTGTGTCTAGGTCAGGTGGTAGACTCTGCAATCAATTCTTTGTCTGTTTCATCCGTTCTCATCACTGTCTGTTCCAAGTGGAACTGACAAATTAGCAGACATGAATATTACACACAAGAAACACAAATTTACATGTGGGTTTGCTTTAGTCCTTTCACATTTTTTATGTGAAATACTTCTTCATATCCAAAATGTTTGAAGGTTTCTGTGAAAGGTCTCACTGTGTACATCTGCATGAAATAAAATTTATAATCATCTTCCTCATAGCCTTAGGTGCTGGGTTATAAATGTGCACCTCTATTTCTGGTTGGTTGTTCATTTTTTTAATCTTTTTTTTTTAATTAAGAAAAATTTTTTCATTCATTTTACGCATTAATCAAAGACCCCCCTCTTCCCTCCTCCTGCCCCCCTGTCCTTCCCTCTCAACCCCCCCCACACCCACCCACAAGAAAGCAAGGCCTCCATGGGGAGGTACATTCAGTAGAGGGAACTCCAAGCCCTTCCCCCTGTCTCAAGGCTGCACGAGTTGTCTAGTCATAGGTACTGGACTCCACAAAGTCCACTCATGCACCAGAGATGGATTCTGATCTTACCTTCAGGGGGCTTCCCAAGCAGATCAAGCTACACAACTGTCTCACAATGCAGAGGGCCTAGTACAGTTCCATGTAGGCTCTGCAGCCATTGATGCAACTTTCATGAGTTCCCTCTATTTTGGTTTGGTTGTCCCTACATGTTTCCCCATCATGACTCTGATGCACTTGCTCATAGAATCCCTCTTCTCTCTCTTTGACTGGACTCCTGAAACTCTGTCTAATGATTGGCTGTGGATCTCTGCATCTGCTTCCATTAGTCGTTGGAGAGAAGTTCTGTGACAACAGTTAGGGTATTTACCAGTCTGATGTCTGGGGCATGCCAGTTCAGTTCAGGCACCCTCTCCACTATTGCTAGTAGCCTAGGCTGGGGTCATCCTTGGGGCTTCCTGGCAACTACCCTAGCACCAGGTTTCTCTCTATCCCCGAGAAAGCTCGCTCTATCATGGTGTCTCTTTCATTGCATTCCCCCTCCCTCTCTGTTCCAGCTCAACCATCCCATTCCCTTATGTTCTCATCCCCTATCCTCTACCCTCCATTGCCCATCCTTCATCCCCAGTTTACTCATGGAGATCTTATCTATTTCCCCTTCTCAGGGCAGTCCATGCATCCCTCTTTGGGTCTTCCCTGTTAGTTAGCT
>CABHPQ010072940.1:6757-19154 GCA_902168405.1 Peromyscus aztecus
ACTTGCCTAAAAAAAATCAAAGAAAAGGCATACCCTGGAGAAAGAAGTACAGCTAGGAATTCCTGCCAGGAATCCAAATTTCTGGGAAAGATCGTTTTCAAAAGGCGTGAGTGGTAAGCAGTCAAAGACAAAGCAGTTAGCCCATTTCTGCCCAGGGCTGATGTTAAATTTGCCTGGGGCAACTATAATGATCAGAAACAGTGGACGATAGGAAGATTAGACAAGCCTTTCCAAAGTTTAGTTCAAGAAAGAGATATCGATAGTTCATACACTATTGATGAGTTTTTTAACTACCTTGTGGAGAAGAGGGGTTTGTGCCTTTCAAAATTACCTTCAAATGATAGAATCAAGACTTTTCAGGTTTTAGGACTGAAAGTCATATGTTTCTGGGTACTCCTCAGTCTTGGGCAAACCGAGGTAGTGGGTCGCTCTTGTTTAATTAAAGTATATTATAGGGGCTGGGGAAATGTCCCAGAAATGATGAGCATTTGCTGCTCTTGCAGAGGATCCAGATTTGGTTCCTAGCAATCACATCAGGAAGGGTATTAATCAGGGTTCCCTAAAGAAACAGAAGTGATAAAAAATATACATTATCTGTCTATCTATCTATCTATCTATCATCTATTCATTTAGCTAAAATTTTTGGAGCCAGAAAATAAACCTGCTAGAATTAAACCAGCAGATCTGCTTCAGGGGGACATATTAGGATGCTGTCCATGTACTCAGTTAAGCTGAGAAGTATATCTTAAAGTTTCACTACAAGCCTCAGCAAGTTCCTTGGTTTTTGTTCGTAAAAAACCACCCTGTTTCCAAGGGTGTGCCCATCAGAAAAGCCAAGCTCATAACTCCTGGTTAGTAGCCAGCAGCATTTGCTGGCGATGTCTGAACAATATCCTGGAGAGGAAGGGAAAGGCCCTAGTGATTCACACTTAAAACTTATGACAGACCTCAGACCTTCTGTCTCCACACGGCTTTGTTCTTATTGCTTGCTGTGAACCATTTTCTAATGCAAACAATTCCAACATGGCTGGATCCCGGTTGAAAACAAAAACTTGATTCAATTCATCACCAAATTTTGCAAAGAAAGGAAACATTCTGAACCAGGCACGGTATCATACACTTGGGGGAAGGAGACAGGAGGTAGCGGTTCAAAGCCATCCTTTGCTACGGTAGGAAGTTAGAGGCCAACCTGACCTATAAGATACTCTCTCCCAAAAAAAACCAAAGAAAAATATTTTGGGGAGACTGGGAAATGATACTTTGTCAATATCATAGAGACTGTCCATTGTTCAGTGATTATTTTCTGCTGCCTTTAACAGTGAGACATCCTGTTATTCCTATGGACATGAGAAAAAAAGACAAGAATGCCTATAAGAACTATGATGGTTCAATGCAGTCTGAGCGCTTTGGGGGCCATTAATAGTTGTAGATATTGACAATGGGAAAGAAAATTATATAGAGATAATATGATAATAAAAGAAAATGCCAAGGTGGCAAATCTGCCTTTAGTTAATGATTTGACTGGAGGAGGTGGGGGCTCAGGCAAACATGTTGATTTTAACATGTGGCATTGCTTGTGGGGAAGCTAAAGGATTATATAGGAAGGTAGCAAAAGCAATCCCCACTCTAAGATGCCCCTTGGTACCAACACATTAAGAACATCAGTCAAAGTATGGTACCCAAACAGGATGGTGCTGACAGAAAAAGCACACATCATAACAATTAGATCAGGTTCTTGCACAGACCTAGATCATCTCTGACAGGACACTTAAGAAATTGGTAGCATTGCTTCCAAAGAACGTTACTGAGTGACTTGGGTCTCCTCTCTCCTGGTGAAATGTGGCTAGTTTGTGTTCTATTCTAGTTAATCAGCTAAGCTACTAAGATATAGCAGTATGTAAAGGGGAGGTTCATCCATGGGCAGGTTCCTCTAGGAAACATGTTATATGAGTACCATCATAGGGTCCCACAAGTAGAAAAGAATGCCAAAAAGCGTAACTGAGAATCTTTCCTAGCCAAAAAGAAAAAAATTGTGTATGTGTGTGCATGTGCATACATGAGTTTAGAAGTAGGGGCGGAGGACTTTTAGTTTACACAAAACTTAGAAAATGGTTAAGGAGGAATGAAAGAGGTCCAGTTGAAGAAGTTTAATGGTTCAAGTGAGGAAGAGACTGACTATCACTGCTACCAGAAAGGTATGAGAGGTATGTGGCCATTCAGTGAGGGTATCCTCTTCAGAGGGGGGATGATGAGAAGAGGAGGACAGTCAGCTCATGGCAGGGGCCCAAAGCAGCAGTTCTAGAAATGTCCTTGGTTCTCTGGCCAGAAATGCCAGAATGAACTCCCAGTTTCCTATCTCCTCCTCAGTGAGCACCCTGCCCAGAGGCCATATGTGTGGGTGGACATGTGCGTGGGGACTAGACCTCCAGTCCAGACACTGATCCCTTCTGGTGGGCAGCTTTGGAACAGGATCTCCAGATTTTCATGGTGAAAATGGGTTATAGATATCCCCCAATTTTAGTCCATATCCTGAATGATTTTAAGATTACCCCTTCAGAGGAGGCAGTGTTGGAGTAGCAATTTTAAAAAAAAAAAACCCACTAAAGGAAGATATGTGGCCAAGAAACCAGAACCTTGGGCCGGCATGGAGACCTAACATTCTGGCAGGGCAGGATCAATGAACTGGCTAAGAGCCCACTCCTCTGGAATGCAGCACTGGCCCTAGGAAGGCTGGTTCATCTTTAGCCAAGTTAGAGAGGAGGAATCATTATCCTTTTAAGAGATACTGCACTTTTCCTTCCCAGAGTTTCTGCCCCTAACACAGTCTCCTTCGTAAGCCTGCCTGCTTTTCTGAATTACTCAGGAAAATGCAACTTTCCTTTTCTTCTTTGTATTTCTTTTCCAAGCATGTATTTCCCTAACACTTTAGATTCCCTTATTCTTCCTCTAAAGCCCCCCCCCCCCCCACCCCCCCACCCCACCCTCCCCCCACTCCCTTCCCCGCCCTTTCCCCTCCCAAGCCAACAATCACGATTGTATTTTACTGTTTCTTCTCTTCTCTATTCTCTCCCTTGAGGCAGTTGCCATGACTTACAGCTTGCTGGCCCTGTGGTGTCTTTTTTTTTTTTTTTTTTTTTAATTTATAAAAAATTTCCCCAAAAATTAAAAAGCAAAACCCAAAAAGCAAAACACACAAACATAAACTTGGTCGTTCAGGAGGGCCTTAAGGACTAAAATGGACCCTGTGCACAGTGGAGGTAAAGGTAGAGGGCCTGTAGTGGAAACGGTAAGGAGTCTAATCGGACTCAAATTGTATGTGTGAGGGTGGAGTGGGGCCTGAGGCATGAGATGAAATCTAAAGTTTGGGCCATTACTAAGAAAAGCTTTCAAGGCCAAGACAGATTGGCCTCTCTTTGTGAACCAGTGGCATTGTTACATCCAGGAACTCCCAAGCTGACATAATTTGTTTAAAGTAGATGCATCTTTAGCCCAGAAGTTTAGCTTTTGGTAGACTATTGTCTATGTCAGTGGTTCTCAGCTGAAGGCAATTTTGTCCACTGGGGTCCTTCCAAAATTTCAGTCCTTTTTGGTTATGGCTCTGAGTCCTACTGCCATCTGGTGGGCAGTAGTCAGGACTGCTGCTAAACTTAGTACAGGAATTGATGCTGTCTGGGGCCTGGGACCCAAATGTTCCTACCTGAAAGTACAAAGTAATGGCCTTGCTTCTCTGAACTTTCGGGATTTTGAGGAAATGGATCAAGTTACTTGTACTTAGACATTTAAGGTAGTTTATTTCACTTCCTAAAGCCATAAAGATCATTCAGGCACATCTGATCCAATGATGCCCAGAACAACCTTGTGCTAAAAAGGAACTAAAACCTGGTCTATGGCAGGAGACATAGGTCACATAGGGAAAGTAGCAGTTCAATTGAAACATTCTCTGAAAATAGATTGAGTAATTTCTCAGTGAATTTTTTCTGTCCACCTCACCCACTCTGTATTATGTATTACAGATTATATTCCTAGAGGGTTTTTTGTTTTGTTTTTGTTTTTCCAAAACAGGGTTTCTCTGTGTAACAGTCCTGTCTGTCCTGGAACTTGCTCTATAGAGCAGGCTGGCCTCGAACTCACAGAGATCTGCCTGCCTCTGTCTCTTGAGTGCTGGGATTAGAGGTGTGTGCCACCACTGCCTGGCATATTCCTAGAGTTCTAAGGTAGAAAATATGGAGATGGGAAGGTGTAATAAAGAGAACTCATTAAAACATCATTTCTGCCTGGGGAGACTACTTGATGGCTAAGAGGGTGAACACCAACCCTGCCCCGAAGTGTGTGTGTAAAAGGGAAATTCAGGCACCTCATTTTCAGGAGCCTCCCTGACAGCTTTTAACTATAGAATGAACCAAGTGGGAGAACTCCCCTCTAGTCTACAACAGAGTGGCCCCTTCATGACCAGATGACACCCTGTCTCATGACACCACGTCCTAAAGCACAGGCACCATTCCCGTGCCAAGAGACATATTTGCTTATGAATGCAGCTCTTAGCAAGGCCTGCGTCTAGTTGAGTAAGGGCTGACTGTAGACCAGTGCTTCTCAACCTTCCTAATGCTGCGACCCTGTAATACAGTTTTTAATATTGAAGTGACCCAATCATAAAAGGATTTCATTGCTGCTCCATAACTGTGACTTTGCCACTGCTGTGAATCATAATGTAAATATCTGATACGCAGGATATCTGACATTCGACTCCTGTGAAAGGGTCGTTGACTCAAGGGGTCAGGACCCACATGTTGATAACCACTGTTGTAGATGAACAGTACATATCATTTGAGTCGGCAGGGGGCTCTCTTAAGCAACAAGTTGTAGCTACTGACTTTTCCACTGGATGGGGATAGAACACTGCTGTGTGCTTAAAGTTTGCATAATCATAGACATTGGTAAATCATTTACTTGAGACCGTCAGTATAACCCAGAAGGTAAAACAGTAGAAGTGAGCCCTTTTCCCACATTTTTATAGGAGGTAGGTAATGGCAGTTAGGTAACTAGCTGGTGGTTAGATGGGATGTCAGGAGAAGTTTTCTCGTTTTGTTTTTTAATTTATTTATTTTACATCCTTACTGCAGTTTCCCCTCCCTCCTCTCCTCCTAGTCCCTCCCCCCCACCTCCCCTCTGACTGCCCCCATCCACTCCTCCTCCTTTTCTACTCAGAAAGGGGCAAGCCTCCCATGGGTATCAACAAAGCATGGCACATCAAGTTGCAGTAGGACTAAGCACCTTCCCATGCATTAAAGCTGGGCAAGGTGACCCAGTAGGAGGAATAGGGTCCCAAAAGCAGACAAAAGAGTCAGAGACAGCCCCCACTCCCACTGTTAGGAGTCCCACAAGAGGACCATGCTACACACCTGTCATGTATACGTGGAGGGCCTAGGTCAGTCCCATGCAGGCCTCTCAGTTTCTGTGAGCCCCGATGAGTTTTGTCTGAAGAAATTGCTCCTAGATTGAACATCTGAGTTTGAGGAGGAAGGGATGTTCTGCCTCAGGAGATCTAGGAGCAGGTGGAAGGTACTAAGGGAGTCTGCCATACAACTTGCCTGAGTAGTTAGGTTTATGAATTTGAATTTTACAGAATCTTGACATTCGTGTCAGAAAGTTTAATCAGGATGAAAGGAAAATTGGTAGACCTGAAAGAAGGTCAAGAATCAGAGCAGCGTAAAATAGGAGGAAAGTGAGTCGGTTGCTTTCTTTTTTTTTTTTTTTTTTTTTTTGGTTTTCCGAGACAGTGTTTCTCTGTGTAGCTTTGCGACTTTCCTGGAGCTCGCTTGGTAGCCCAGGCTGGCCTCGAACTCACAGAGATCCACCTGGCTCTGCCTCCCGAGTGCTGGGATTAAAGGCGTGCGCCACCAACGCCCGGCCGGTTGCTTTCTTTGTAGCTGGATGTCATCATGGAAAGCTCTTGACTGTCCATAACAAAGGACTAACAGTCACCTCATCATAAGGTATTATAGCTTTGGGTCTCTCGGTCAACCCTTTCACTCAGAAATCATAAGGCTTACATACATACAGCTCTAGGATTTCGTCTTTGCCTGGAACGGCTGATGCATCCGAATTTGCTAATGTCATGACTGCTGACCGTTCTGGCTGCTGTAGTATCTCCTGTCAGATCTTTCCTCAGAGGCAACCACTGTGGTCACAAACCTATGTGGTGGCATCAGCATTTGTGAGGCAGCATGGGCTGGTCAAAATAATTTCATTCTCAGAGAGAGAAAATGTTGCTTTAGTTTCTTACTCTGCTGTTGTTACAATGTAACCTTAATGACACCAAACCATAATAATAATATGTAGATTATGGTATGTACCCAGGGCCAGATGTTTAATAAGTCCTAAAAGATTATGCAAATCCAAGTTGCATTAATGTGTTCAATACATCTTCAGTGACAGCTGGATGCAGGGCACAGTGAAGAGCTAAAAAATGTCCCTGTTGAAAGTGCTTCAAGATGTAGTCATACACAATGACTTTCTGAATACAGCCCAGTGACTCAGGAAACAGCACCAAGAATTGACAAATGGGATCGCATCAAATAAAAAAAGCTTCTGTATGGCAAAGAAATAATCAACAGGCTACAGAACGGGGAAAAATTGCTAATTATTTATCCTCAGGTGAATCCCCTTGTCAAAGGGATTGATGTGTAAAAGATAAAATTCAGAACCAGGCGGTGGTGGCGCACGCCTTTACTCCCAGCACTTGGGAGGCAGAGGCAGGTGGATCTCTGTGAGTTCGAGGCCAGCCTGGTCTACAGAGCAAGTTCTAGGCCAGCCATGGCTGTTATTACACAGAGTCCCTGTCTTTAAAAACTTTAAAAAGAAAAGAAAAAATTCAAGAAATGGATACCAAAACAAATCATCTGACTAATAAATGAGCAAACAATTGCACAAAAAGTTCTCAGTAGAAGTACAAATGGCCAACAAATACATGAAAAAGATGTTGACTACCCTTAGCTATCATGAAAATGCAAATCACATTGAGATAGCACTCCCCTCTGGTCAGAATGGATATCATCAAGACTACAAACAACACCAAATGTTGGGGAAGATGCAGCAGGAAATGGACCACTTATACACTGCTGATGAGAATGTAAATCGGACACAATGAATTTCATTGTTTACACTAATAAGAATGCTTTAAAGTCCCAGCCTTCGATAGATCTTATATTCTTTTAGACAGCCAATAAATGAATAGTTTACAGTATCAGTGTACGGTAGGGAAAAAACTGATAAGAAGAAACAATTCAGTGTAGGACAGAGTAGACAAGATGAGATGGTTTCATTCAGTGTGTGATATTTGAAGGGAGGCCTGAATGAAGAGACAAAGGGAACCACGAGAATGTCTGGGAAATACACTTCAGGAAGTGTGAGGGAGGATCTGAGGGAGACCTTGCAAATGGGATCCCTGCCCGAGGAGATGGGATGGACGTGCTAACTCTAGAACTTACTGAACATGTGCTGGGCTCCTGGCCACGTGTCATCACTTAGTTCTGACCATACTCAAGCAGCCCAACTTTTAGGTCCATGTTGTATCTGACTCCACTGGTCCTCTAAGAGAAAGTAAAGGACTTCATTCCACAGCTCACAACTCAAATCACGTAGATGGCAACCTGGTGATTCCAAGCAGGCCTAAACCTTACTAGCTTCTGGATGCAGAAAGAGCCTCACCATCAGGGAGCAGCAGGGCAGGAGTTCTTGAAGGCTTGGCCCTGTGTAGGCTTATGACAGGACCATGTCAAGTTAGGACCAGAGGAACTGCACTCTCCTTGTATTTGCCCATTGGCTGAACATCTGGACTGTGTGCCATCCAGTTTCATTCATTCATTCATTCATTCATTCATTCACTTATTTGTTTGTTTAAAAATTGTTATAAACATGTTTGGGGACTTGTGAAGGTGTATATATGGGATTAGTGGTAGATGGGTAGAGTTAATGGTGTCATTTTTCAGGTTTCAGTGGGATTGCTCATGTTGTTTTCATTTTGGAGTCCTTAAGTGTATGAATTCAAACATCCCATTTCTGCCCTTGAGGACAGTTCACAGTTTCTATTACACAATATGCTCCTTGCTGGCATCTCTTGTCAGCCATGACCTCAACTCGTGGTGTTTCTGCTTTGTTTTTCTTTTTTCTACTACACGGCTACCAGTAGAAAAAAGTCACCATTTTAGGGCAAAACATGAAAAGGAAATACAGTTTTCCCTAGAATGTAGGGAACTTTTGGCTTTACAGGCTAAGTCTTGTGTTTTATTACCAGACATAGAGTAGGGCCTCTCTTTGCTCTTCTTTTTACATGGCAGCCAGAAAAAAACCATGAACTGTATTTTCTCTTGTTGGGAATTCTTCTGAATTAACTTACAGTTCCCTCAGATACACCTTTTTCATACTTCTCATGGTAAATGACCCTTTTCTTTTGCCACATTGAGAGTTTGTGCCTTTCTTTCTCCAAACACAAACAGCCAAAGAATTAGGAACTTACAAGGGAACAATACTTGGAAAAGACCCATGGAAAAGACTAGAAGGAGGAAAGGAAGGCAGGAGACCCAGCAGCATATCAGGTGCTCCAAGGAAACACCTGCTTCAGATTACAAACCTATTACTTAATTGGACACACACAACTCTTGAGTTTAAACAGAGCACAATTCGCCAACGACCAGTGGCGATTCTCCAGCTGTTTGTGATTACGTAATGCCCTAAAAGATCATCTGGCTTGTCTCAACTCTCGGAAGTAGCTGGTTGAGGCTTTTCTTTCTTTCTTTCTTTAAAAAAAAAGCTCTTCTACAGACATCAACGCATACGCAAAGGTCCTGCCAAGCATTTATGACACTTATCAATAAATAAATAAACAAAACAAAAGATTATAATAAATTAAGTGACAGTAGTTTCTTTGGAGCTTGGAGATTTTTGCTTTAAGCATTGAAAGGTAGGTGTGGTACATCGAGTAAAGCTTCACTGGCCAGATGTCTCTAACTCAGATTTTATAACAAACACTGTTTACTTTTGTATTACCAGGAAAAAAGATGAAGGGCACATTGGGGAAATCAGGGAGGGAAGGGGGATGACATTCTTTCCACGGTCTAAGAACAGTTTGCAAGTGCTCCCTGAAATCGAACTTGAAAACAGCCCTCTCTTATGTAGATTTTCATATATAAATGAGTCATATCATAATTTACTTTTCAAGTTATCTCTCTGTGTGTAGATATGCATATGCATGCAAACATATATGTATATATATATATATACACACATGTATGTGTGTGTATATGATGGTATGGCTTGCAAATTGGAAGACTTCATGCTTGAGTAATTGAAGATAATCCAGGGTTGTAATTTAAGAGGGTCTTTTTTGCGAGCCCAAAGGAGAGCATCAGTCCAAGTAGAAGGGAAATTGCCCCTTTTCCTGCAATTATTTTAGTTCAAAATCCATGTGTAGCAAAAACAGGAAAGCAATTGTAGACATCACTCTTTGAAAACTGGAAGCTTGCTGTTTGTCCCCTTAAAGTGCTTATTGAATCCCAAGTGCTTTATTACCATTCTGGCATGAGTGCCTTCTAGAAAAATTAAACACTACACATGAAAAAGTCTGCACTACACTGTCCTCACATGAAATGTGGAATAATCATGCTTATTGTTGCCTTAGCCCTGCCCATTTAGCTGGGGAACAAATCTATACAGACTAATCCATAACACTCATTTTTACTGTTTGGAAGAGGCACTCTGGTTTTCAGAATAAGAATACATGTTTCTGTTGGGGGGGGGAAAGAGAAATTATTCATTATAGAAAATTCAAACTATCACAACAGGGGAACGAAAATAATAAAACATGCCTGCATTTACCATCTTCAGATGGCCACCATTGACATTTTCTGTATATGTGTGTCAGGCATCTCTATGTAGACTGATAATCAGAGAATGAAATTTCCTATGATGAATTTATGTGTACCGTTGTGTTTGACTACTTTAAAATAGAATTATTATCACTTCTGGGCATTTTGGCTCAGATCAAGTGTAAAATATAACTGTTATTTAACCTGCTGTTTCTTCCATACATACATTTAATTCTTATACATTAGACACTTTCTTGTTTAATTCACTTTTTAGGTTAGCATGCAAAGTAAGGGATTCATCATGCCCTCTTCCTACAAATGTGTCATTTTACATTGTTCTCATTTTTTTCTGCTACTATGTGGCATGCAGGTGGAAAATGGAGAAGTGGGGGTACTCTCTGCATACAAGTAGGGAGGCAGAGCAGGAAGATCTGGAGAGGAGTGAAGGAAAGAATATACCAAAACAAAGCAGTATGAACATGGCCCGAGGAAACCTGTTCGTTTGTATGCTAATGAAAGCACATGTGCCTGTATGCACAGACACACACACCATCACCCCCCCCCCCCAGCAACACACACAGAAATACGGGAAAATCAAAAAGAACTGACACCCAAGACCTATTGCTTAAGTAGAGGAGGGCATATTATATGGCACAGTATAAAACCTCAATAACATGGCAATAGCAGGTCTGTTAGTGCCCTCATTTGAGCTTATGAGGAGATGTAATAAAGGGTGGCTATTGCCCAGCTTCAACTGTCAACCACGTGAGAAGATGGAAGAACAAGAAAGATGGAGGCCCACAATGTCTGTATTTGTGATAAAGTTAATGTTGGAGCCAGTGGCCTATATCTCTGTGTAGGTTGGCTTCTGCATGCTGCTCATAAAGGTCCCTGTCATAGAGATGAATCATCAAAGAAGATCCTGCTTTCTATGTGAAAACTGATTCCTAAGAGGAAGGGGAGAGGAAAGGGCCCACTCAGTTTTGTCTTGCAAGCTCATCCCACTAGGAAGCATGCCTCAAGAGGCAGGGGCCATGCTAACAGTAACGGAATACCCTCCATGTAAGAGGAAATACCGAAGGGGGAGCACAGATTCTCCTGAAGCTTCATCTTGAGGTTTAATCAGCTGTGGCTGATGGAACAATGGTCACAGAGGATAAGTCAAGCTATGGCAATAGGAGGCAAGTTTGTGGATAAACTCAGCATACTGTCATTCTTGGTTCTGTTTCTTAGATCTTTGAAACGTCTTCCCGTTCTTGAAGTTTTTCTCCCTTATTAGCCTCCGAGTCTTCATGGAAGACCCTTCTTGCCCACTGTCACCAGGGCCTTTCCCCCTGGCACTTCCCCATCTTCTCTCATTGCTGTGACACAGCATCCAGCAGAAGCAACCCAAAGAAAGAAGGGTTTATTTGCTCCCAGTTGGAGCTTACGTTATAGTCCATCGTGGTGGGAAAGGCGTGGAGGCAGGAGCCTGAGGTGGCCTGTCCGTCACACTGCATCAAGTCAAGAAGCAGAGACAGATGAATGCCGCTGCTCCTCTCTCTTTCTTCTAAATATTCAGTCATGAACCGTACCCCACAGAATTGTGTCATCACCTTTAGGGGGTCCCAGCACCCACGTGGTGCCTCTCAACTGCCACAACTCCAGTTCCAAGGGATCTTATGCCCTCTTCAGGCCTCCCAGAGCACCCAAGCATGCACATGGTGCACAGACACGCATCCAGGCAAAACATCCTCACACAC
Source organism: Peromyscus aztecus (assembly GCA_902168405.1). Taxonomy (NCBI): domain Eukaryota; kingdom Metazoa; phylum Chordata; class Mammalia; order Rodentia; family Cricetidae; genus Peromyscus; species Peromyscus aztecus. Next base: position 18,363 of record CABHPQ010072940.1, read on the forward strand.
ATAGTAATGATGATGATGGTGATGATGATGCAGTATCTGATAGATACTGAAAACTTCATAAATATTTTCTCATTTCTTACCTCTTAGCAATGTGTTTTGGCTTTCTTTTAAAAAATACAATATTTTCATTCTTTTTCTTTTTGTGGTTTTACAGAGTTAGGATTTAGAGAGTTGGTAAAAAGTTGTTGGTTTAGGAGGTTGGTAGAAAGGATAATTGATTAGTAAGTACTGATTTTTTTAAATAATTTTTTTAAATTAAAAAATCCTCTTTTATTTGGTTTAGTATATTTCAGTGAAAATTAAAGTCCCAACAGTAGATTATTAGGGTTTTAATCAGAGATTTCATTCTTCTAGTTCACTCACATAATAATAATGGTTAATGACAATTTGAAGTAAAATTTTCAAGATTAAAAAGGATAATCACATTGAGGTTTAAAGAAAATACAGAGGTAGCTGAAGTATGAAGAATGCATTGTTATGAGAATGAGCACAGCTGTTACTGCTAAGCCTGAAGTGGGTAGTTTTCAGAGAACTATTTACATGCCTTTTACAATGGCTTAAGCCGAATGATAATTCTTTCAGGAGTTATAGGTGTGTACAAATTAACTAATTTAAATAAATCATACAAAGAGAGCCTTGTATCTTGACCCCCACACATTTTAAGCCTCAGGTACTAACTTGAGTGTTTCCTGTAAGAATATGACGATGTCTTTGAAGTAATTAAATGTTCCAAGTATTTGGTTTCTCTTTAGTCTTTTTTTTTTCTCTGATTTGATTACAAGACCCTTAAAG
>CABHPQ010072957.1:382-25959 GCA_902168405.1 Peromyscus aztecus
AGAGAGAGAGAGAGAGAGAGAGAGAGAGAGAGAGAGATAGCGAGAGACAGAGAGACAGAGAGAGACAGAGAGTTACAGAGAGAGAGAAGAAAAAGCAAAGTAGGAACCTATGTGGTTGTGGCTGCCTTCTTCCTGGAAGCCTCTGTGTGATCTTCTGGAGAATACCGTGGGAATGTAGGAAAGAAAGTTCAAGGACAAAGAGTTTCCGGGAGGGTGGAGGGCTTGTGAGAATTCCCTGGGAAGACAGTCTTCAGAGCACAGCATGCCTTAGGTCCAGGGGAGCTGTCTGAGACCTCCTCCTGGAGGGGTCTGCACTGGTGACTTGGTTTGGACTTCAGCTGATCCCAGTGGTGCTCAGGGTGTCACTAGCTACCCCCTCTGCTACCCTGCCCTCCTCATTCACGCAGTCCCTTCCTGGCCCTCCTGAGGCGACTTTCCCCCTAACTTTGTCATTCCACTAAAGAGAATCAGGGAGGGATGCGGTGAGGACCAGGGCGTCCGGACTTAAGTCCTGGTGATAGTGCAGAGAAGTCCAGGAGCTTCCTGAGAGGACTGTGACCTTCCTGACTCATTTGTCCCATGCTCGCCTCCCCCACTTCCCCCCAGTTATATCCCGGGAACTCACCAGCGGCTACCGTGGTCTCCAGGCGCCTCTGTGGAAGGATAACGAACAGAACTAGGAAAAAACCGTGCTTGATGGCTGCAGCCTTCGCCATGGTTCCTTCCTGAGACCCGACAGGTGTGACTGGAGCTGTGGAGAGAATCGGGGAGTCCTCAGTACAGCCACGCAGAGGACCCTGTCTGTGCAGAGATTTGCTAAGTCCCGGGGCCCGGGCTATGACTTCAGTCTTCCCCGTGCTCCAGCCTTGCGGGTTCCTAGTTCCCATCTTTTCTTGCATCTCTTCGGGGGTCCCTCGGAGCCCCAGGGCTCTGATTCTCCCTCCCAGCGCACTGCGATTTCCGTCAGGATCGGGCGCTCGGAGCCCGATGTGAACTGAGAGGAGAGGTCACTGCTGTCCTAGCATCCTACACCCCGGGGTCCCTTCACCTCACTCACGGGCAGCTGAGCCCTCAGGGACCGTGGGCAACAGAATCAGGAAAGAGAGAGAGACCGAATAAAGTCGGTACCTTCACGTGAGTCTCTGAAGAATGCACTGGATTTACAGGTGCTTGTCTCGGTGCGGTTTCCACGCCCACAGCGTCATTCCTGCCCTGATCACTAGGTGGCCCAGAATCTTTGCTTTAGCAGTTTCCCCTGCTTCTCTAGATTTCTACACATGCCCAGTCTCCTAGACCATCCCTCTGGGTTGCCTGGGACCTCCAGCCTGCTCTTCCTTCCTCCCCCTTTCTCAAGTTTCTCCTCCATTCCACACCATTTGCCCCTTCAATCCCTTCCCCATCACCCCCAAAGGTCCTTGCACCCTCCAGTTCCTGTCCCTCTGCTAGCCACTGTCTCCCCTCCCCTAGGCCTCCCTAGTCACCCCCCCCCCCACACACCCCCCCCTCCATTTCCTCCCTTTTACTCTCTCCCTGTTGAAGACAAAATTGTCTGGTGGGGAAGGAAGTCTGTGCTTTTCTCCTTACCTCAGTGACACTGGAACCTGAGACCTTCAGGAAAGTTCTCCAAGTCAAAAACTTCTCCCAAGGAAAAGCAGCTTCTGGGTTCTGGAGAGAAGACTCCAAGGTTAAGAGCACCAGCTGCTCATTTGGAGGACCCAGGTTGGATCCTCACAACCTTCTGTAACTGCTGTTCCAGGGGATTCCAGGAAGGCTCCTGGCCTCCAGGGGCACTGCACACGCATGGTGCAGAGAAGTTCACACAGACATAAAACACTCATACACATCAGATAAAAATAAATTTTTGTAGTTTGTTGTTGTTGTTGTTGTTGTTGTTGTTTTAAGAGTCTTTTACATAGGAAAAGTCAAGATCCTTGGTAGAAAATTTTTGAACTTGCTATTACCTTTTTTAAGGAGTGTTTTTATAGGTGAACTGTATGCTTGTGAAGGGGTGTGTGTGCATGTGTGTACGCACGTGCTTATAGGACAGATGTGTGTACGCACGTGCTTATAGGACAGATACTAATCTTGGTGTGGACCCACAGGTTCCATCCACCTTGCTTTAGGACACAAGTTCTCTCACTGACCTCAGCTCTATGAACTGGCTATGGTTCTGGCCAGTGAGTCCCAGAAAACGAAGCTCTCCCCAGATCTGTAACTGAAAGAACCTTGAACTCATTCTAGAGCCATTTCCTAAGAGGATTCTTTTCCCTTAGGAGTTCACTTTGGTGACTTAGAAATCACTTGCACACATTTTGTCCACATCAGACCCATGCATCTGTTCACCACTGTCACATCCAGCCCTTGGGAGTAAATTGTGACTCTGCTGTCACCGTTTTTTCCCCCTTTTTGGGTATTTTTGCAGGTCACTGTATGTTGGTGAAGGTGCTGGTGGGTGTGTGTGTGTGTGTGTGTGTGTGTGTGTGTGTGTGGCGGAGGGGGGTGACAGGGCAAGTTCACTTATAGGACAGAGCTAACTTTAGTGTAGATTCACTGGTGCCATCAATTTGTGGATCATTCCACATGAATAACTTGAGGTGCTCAGTGCTAGCCTGTGTGGGACTGAATCACAGGTAAATGACACCCACTGTTGAGTCTGACAGATCCCCTGTGCAGTGCACTCTCCTCACACACTGGCTTGGGAACTTCCTGCAGGGATTCAGAACAGCTGTCTCCCCTAGGTGCTTAGGTTGATCTTCCTGCTTGATAAAAATGTCTCTACTGTGAAAACACTGAGGAAACAGCCATCTTCTATGTCCTTTGAGTTCCTTGCTGGAGTCCTCAAGTTGTTTTCAAGAAATTGCTTAAGTGTTATGTGGTCTGTGGGTCCAGCTTTAGCTGCACTATGGTTTCTTTCTTTCTCACTTTTAGTTGTATGTTGTGTAACATTTTTACATGCTAAAGTCCCTCAAAGGGTGTCAGCTAAACTGGCTTATGAGTAAATAAAAGTGCATATAAGTATAGTCTTGATTCCTTTTAATTAATTACATGTAAATCATTGTTAAACATAACTTTAAAATTGATTTTGTACAAGTGTGAATATATAGGAACCTTGCACAACATTACTAAACAATTTAAGTTTGATGTTGCAATGTTTTAGCTGATAGCAGTTTAATCTTAAAGACCATGCTCTAGGTGGATCTTCTCTGCAGAGGACAACTGTGGTCAGATGTGAATATCCAGGCTTGTAAGACTTTAAGAGAAAAGCCTGAATTGTGTCAAGAATTTTATAATAGAAAGTAAAACAGGAAGGACCCACCAAGAGTGAGAAAGACAGAAAGGTTACAGGTTTAGAGACAGATTTCTGATATGAAAGGGAATACCTTCAGATAAGAAGGGATTTCTATGATGAATTTTGTTTTTGATTTCTGTTTTTAAATAAGTGCGGTGGCAGTTTTATGTCAACTAAACACAAGCTAAAGTCACCTGAGAGGAGGAAGCCTCAATGGAGAAAATGCCTCCATAAGATCTGGCTGTAGGCAAGTCTGTAAGGCATTTTCTAATTAGTGATTGATTGGGAAGGGTCCAGCTCATTGTGGGTAGTGCCATCTCTGGGCTGGTGGTCCTCGTTCATATACATATACATATACATATACATATACATATACATATACATATACATATACATATACATATACATATGGCTGAGCAAGCCAGTTAGCAGCACCCCTCCATAGCCATCAGCTCCTGCTTCAGGTTCCTGTTCTGTTTGAGTTCCTGTCCTTACTTCCTTTAATGATGAACAATGATGGTGGAAGCGTAAGCCAAAAATACCCCCTTTCCTTCCCAAGGTGCTTTAGTCATGGTGTCTCATCACAGCTATAATAACTCTAACTAGGGGATATATATATATATATATATATATATATATATAGTTTGTGTGTGTCAGTCTTTGCAATGTGATTTGTCTCCTAGTGTTGGTGTGAAGGTGAGGGTTGTTTACCTATAGGATGTGTGGTTCTTAGTGTGTCTGAGGAGGCCCAGGCATGCCCATCTCTAACAAGTGCCCAGGTGGTTCCTTGGCAACTAGAGATAAAGAACCTCAATTTGATCATTTAATTTAGAGGCTTCTTAAAACAAAACAAGAGGCATAGACAGGAGCATCTCCATTGAACCTGGAGCTAAGTAGCCTAGGGTACAAGATGAAGTGGCAAAAACAGGAGAGACCTGTCCAGAGTCAAGGAAAAAGGCAAATAACCAACTCTTGGAAGTTGTTCTCTGACTTCTACTCATGTTGTGGCATACACATGCCTGCACATACACACACACACACACACACACACACACACACACCACAGGCACAAATAAAAGGAAAAAAAAAGATGGAGGCTATGTTGGTTTGAATGAGAATGTTCTCCATAGGCTCATGGGTTTGAATGCTTTTCCCCACTCAGTGGAAACGTTTGGGAAGGGATAGGAGGTGTGACCTTGTTGGAAGAGGTATGGCCTTGTAGGATATGATGTGGCCTTGTTGGAGGAGGTGCATCATTGTTGGTGGGCTTTGAGTTTTCAAAAGCTCACCCATTACAGGCCCAGTCTCATGCTCTCTGTATCTCCAACTTGTGAATCAGATATAAGCTCTCAAGTAACACCCCTGCACTATGCTTAACTGTCTGCTACAATACTCCTCACTATGATGGTCATGGACTAACCTAAAACTGCACTTAAGCCACTGAATAGATGTTTCATTTTATAAGTTACCTTGGTCATGGTATTTCATCATAGCATTAGAACAGTAACTAAAATAAAAGTAGACTTCCAACATTGATTTTTGCCTCCACACATGCACAAACACATTAATACAAATGTAAACATGTATACACACACACACACACACACACACACACACACACACACACATACACGACAGAAGTACAAATGGTCAATTTTAATAATTAAACAGGGTTCAACATTCTTTGTATTAAGAAGAATACAAAATGAAACAACTTTGACATGCATCTCACCCTAGTCAGAATGCCTATCACCAAAATACAAATAAATGTTGACTAAAGTGATGTTTCAGTAGTTAAGAGCACTGGCTGCTCTTCCAGAATACCAGGGTTGGATATCCAACAACAACATGGCAGCTTGACACCACCTATAACTCCAGTCCTAGTGGATCAGATGCCCTCTTCTGGATTCTGAGGTGCATAGACATATGTTCAGGTAAAATAGTCATTACATGAAAATAAAAAATAATAAGATAATTAAAAAATAATCCACACACACAAATAAATGACGGCAAGGATGTGGGGATAGAGGAAGCCATACACACTGTTGGGAGGAGTTTAAACTGGTGCAGCCATGGCAGAACTCAATGTGGAGGCTTCTCAAAATATGAAAACAAAAAATATTTATCTGGCCCTTCCAACCCTTAAGTCCCAATGGCCATATTCTCTCCTCCAACCCATCCTTACCCCCTCTTGACCTGGGGCAGGGTGTGGCACTGCTTCCTGACCTATTCTTTACTCTACCCTCATCCCTGTCTTGATCCCCTGGCTACCCTTAGGGATCTTACCCTCTTAGCTCTCTCCTCCTTCTCAAACCTCAGCTCCACCACACACACACTGCCTTAGATTCCTTCTCCTCTTGTCCATTCCCTTGCTACACTCTCTACCCCAACCCCAAGAGTGCCCTTATACCCTTTATGCTCTTGCCACCTCTGGTCTGTCTCAACATGTTTTCACTCTTAGCCTTGTTCATCCTCACACACCTCAGCACTGGACTCAAACCACCACCCACCCTCACCCCATCTTCTCCCATTGACACACCCCAGCAGCCTCGCCTCTCTTTGGCCCTCCTCATCTTCTTCATCATCCCCTGTTGTTGGTTGTTTTTGCTCTTTGGGGGGTCCTGCCACCCAGATCCCAAATAAATCACACATGGAGGCCCATTCTTAATTATAAAAGCCTGGCCTTAGCTTGGCTTATTTCTAGCCAGCTCTTCTTAACTTAAATTATCCCTTCTACCTTTTGTCTCTGGAATTTTTCCTTTTCTTACTTCTGTAATCTTATTTTCACACTTACTGCATGGCTGCCTGTGTAGCCGGGTGGCCCTAGCATCCTCCTATCCTTATTCTCATGTTCTTTCTTCTTTTTTTCTCCCAGATTTCTCCTATTTATTCTCTCTGCCTGCCAGCTCTGCCATCCTTTCTCCTGCCTTACTATTGGCAATTCAGCTCTTTATTAGACCATCAGGTACCTGTTTCAGACAGGCAAAGTAACATAGCCTCACAGAGTTGAACAAATGCAATATAAAAGAATGCAACGCATCTTTGCATCATTAAAACAAATGTTCCACAGCATAAACAAATGTAACACATCTTAAAATAATATTCTACAACAATCCTCCTCCCCTTCCCTGCTTCTTCACTGCCTCCACTCCACACCATCCTCCCACCCCCCATCCTAACACCCCTTTCCAGTTCCCCTTGGAACTCACGCTGCCCTTTCCCTTCCACACTCCTCTCTCACCCTACTCACCCTTCCCATTATATCCCTTTCCACACTCCCTCTTACCCCCTACAGTCCCCCATCCCCAACTCCCCTGTCGCTCTGGAACCTGCCTCAGAAATGTGGATATTCTTGACTTTCATCCCAGCACTGAAGAGACAGAGGCAGGAGGATACCCTGCCTACAAGGGCACCCTGGTCTACATATTCAAATTCAAGCCAGCCAGGGTTACACTGTAAGACCCTGTCTCAAAAAACCAAAACCACAAACTAAACAAAAATAAACAAAAGAAAATGAAACAACAACAAAAAGGAAAGAATGGAAATAAGGAATAAGGAAATGTAGATAAACTAAAGAGAGACTTATGTCTGTCCATTTGTCAGACTATGGAAACAATGGACCCCAAGGGATGTGAACTTGCCCTAGGAATCTCATGCTGGGGGAAGGAGAAGGCTCCAGCCACAGGTGCAACTTGTGTCCTGGGAAAAGATGTCACCCAGCTTTAACAACCTGTCAGACACTTCACAGACTGAGGGTGGGACAGAGACTAGGTCAGAGGTGGGCAGGACCACAGCTTGACTGGACTACTTAGATGTACAAATCCTTGGCTTTCTATCTGGACCATATCTTACTGCAAAACCCCAAGACAGACTTGGGTGTCCACTTCATCTCTCTGTCCCTCCTCCCAATGTGTGCATGATTGACAAACTGATCTCCTTCACATGCCCCCATGCGAGAGACTGAAATACCTACTGTAATAGACAGGGTCTGAGAGGGACCCAGTGTCCTCACAGAACACATTATTCCTTTCTTTGGGCTACCTTAGTTCCTACAGTTGGATAATGGCCCTTTAGGAATTAAGGAATACTTAATTAAGTATTGTCTCTATAAAGCCTGATTCCCTCAATTTTTACCAAAGATAGAAAGAGAATTAATTTGTTTGTTCATTTTTGAGATTGTATTTTAATTATATATATATATCCCCATCCTTTTCCTCCCTCAAAACTTTCCCATATACCCTTCCTGCTCAAATCCATGGCCTATTTTCATCAATTTTTATTTTGTGCATATATGTATTTGTATTTATGTATATATTTGTACATATATATGCCCAAATAGAGCCTGTTGAGTCTATATTCTGTTGCTTGTATGTATGTTTTCATGGCTAACCACTTGGCACTGGACAATAAGTTGGTGTGCTCTTCTCTGGGGATGGCCACTTCTCCTGCTCCCAGCTTTACCCATTTGCCTGCAGGTCTCTGTATAGGGTTGAGTCCTCCTGGGCTCCTCACACCTCAGCAGTTGGTATGGTCATTGCATCCTCCTTGTTCAGCTCACATTAGCTCACAGCCTGGTTGGTGAGACTTCACTGGTGTAGCTTCTGACGTTACTCACAGCAAAGTCCCTGATCCTCTGGCTCTTTCCACCCCCTAGTCTGCAATATTCTCTGAGCCTTAGGTGTGGGAGTGGTTTTTAGATGTATCCATTGGGACTGGAAACCACATCACTGCATATTGATTGGATGTGGGTTTCTGTATTGGTCTGTCGTAAAGAGTTTTCTTGATGGGTATTGAATACTACACTGTGTTTCATCCCCATCACCCCACAGAGAAAATGTTGAGATCTAGATTGAACACTTAAGAGAAGAGCCATTTGGGGGAGAACAGGGGTTTAGGAAAGAATTTCCCATGTACTCTGTGATGGTTCACTTTGTCAACCTTGAATTGGATGATAACCAGGTAAAGACTTTCTCCTCCAAGTTGTTTTTGGTCATGGTGTTTTGTCACAGCAACAGAAATGAAACCAGGCAGACACTGGTCCCAGAGAAGTGGGGCTATTTCTGTGATGACCTGACTGTGTTGCTTTGGGGAGGAAGACTTTGGAATTTTGGCCTGGAAATACTACTGAACACTCTCTCAGAGTGTAATGGGCCATTGTTGTGGGTCCTTGGAAAATAAGAATGCTGACATTAATGTGGATAGTGGTAAGCCATTCCAGAGGTTTCTTGGGGGAGCAAGGGCTTTATTAAGAATTGGGATGGTGCTATTAGTATGATATTTGTGCTAAGAATCGCTGTTACCTGATCAAGCTACGGCTGAGGAATCATCTGTTGTTAATAAGATATCAGCACCATTGAGGTGAAACCTGTGCTTCACTGGGACCATAGGAAATTATTTCGCCAGATTCAGCACATAGAAATCCAAATCAGTGGGGCCAGATGGCATCTTGACCTTGGCAGCTGAGGTTGGCAATGTGAAAGCATCACTAATGTGTTAACTAGTTTTGAAGACATGAAAGATACAAGATTGATAGTCTGGTCTATATAGCAAGTTCCAGTACAGAAAGGGCTTTAATTGAGACCCTGTCAAACAAACAAAACAAAACAAAACAACAAAAAGGAAAAAAAGAAAGAAAAAATGAAAACTCAAGAACTCCTCCAAATCCAAGTCCTTAAGGATATGTATTTTGTAGTAATCACTCTAATACATATGAAGGATCATTCTCACTGTGATCTCGAGTTACATTTTCTAGTGCTAAATATTGTTGAAAGTTTCCATAGGCTTATTGGTCATTTGCATATCATCTTAAGGTAAATATTTTCCCAATTCTTTTTCTCATGTTTTAGTTGTGTTATTTGCTTTATGTTGTTAACTTGGGGTCTCAAGAGATCAAGGCATTACATAATGGCAAAAGGATACATTTGACAGCAACATATCACAGTCATAGGTATCTATTCATTTAACATCAGCACTTCCAAATGAGGAAAATGTTTATAACTAAAGTGAGAAATCCACAGCAACATGGTAATTAAGATTTTATTTCCTTGCTTTCATTGTTTTTATTTATTTAGTTTTGTTTCTTGAGACAGTTCAAGGCTGACCTTGAATTCACAGAGATACACCTGCCCCTGCCTCCGTAGTATGGGATTAAAATCATGTGCCCACCACACCTGACTCAATTCCTCACTTTCAATAATGGAAAGAACAACTAGATATCAGTAAGCAAACAGGGCTTGGACCTCTACTGTAGACCGTTCAGACCCCAAACTATGCATAGAACAATACAACCTGTATTGTTTTCTCTCTCTTTTTTTGATCATTCTTGCTTGGTTTTTTAAATAATTTATTTATTTAATGTACATTGGTGTTTTCCCTGCATGTATGTCTATGTGAGGATGTATGATCTCCTGGAACAGGAGTTACAGACAGTTGTGAGCTTCAATGTGGTGCTGGGAATTGAACCCTGGTCCTCTGGAAGAGCAGCCAATGGTCTTAACCTCTGAGCCACTTCTCCAGCTCCCCCTATATGATTTTTTAAGTGTACATATATTATTTCCCAGGATAGACCTTGCTAAAGAGTTCAATGCTGAAATAAAGTTAACATTAATACAATATAAATTATCATTGATGAGTGAAAAGTACCAAACCATAAATTGGTAAACAGAAAGAAAATAGAGAAAGCCACAGTAATATCAAAATTAAACATCACAATTAAAAAAATCTATCATTTCTGCCACTCATCAGCTTTATTGAAATTGTGTTGGTTTGTCTCAAAATGACAAGCTCATCCAGGAACCTATAGGAACTGATACTGGCTGGCACTGGTGAGGAGAAAGGGTTATGTCTCAGAGGAAGAGCATTTGAGTAGCACTCATGGGGATCTGGAAGGAGAGGAAAGGAAAGGCCTTTCTCTCTCAAGTGGTAGATGTAAAAAAAAATGACATTCTATGAGTTAATAATCATCATTTATAAGTAGTTTTTTAATATTTTTATTATATAAAACCATTTCCTTTATTTATTCATTTTTTGAGACAGGATTTCTCTGTGTAGCCCTGTCCTGGAACTTGCTCTGTAGACCAGGCTGATCTTGAACTAAGAAATCCACCTGCCTCTGACTCCCTAGTACTGGGATTAAAGATGTGCCTTATCACTTGGCTGAAAACCATTTTCAAATTTACATGTATTTTGATCATATTCTTCCCCTTCCCTATGTTCATCCAGACACTCCCCTCCTCCCTATCCATTCAACTTTAAGTTCTTTCTCAAAAAACAAGCCAAAAATGCCAATACAACTAGAAATGCCCAAAATCTAGAAAATAAAATATATCACACAAAAAAAACTACAAAAACAAAAACAAAACAAAAAAACCAACTGTAACTAATTAAAAGCACACACACACACACACACACACACACACACACACACACAAACTGTAGCATCCATTATTTGTTAGTAAACTACTCCTGAACATAGGATCTCTCCTGGAGTGCTATTTATATCCAGTGTCATTTTCATCAGATAAAACTGATTTTCTCTGTCACAAAAGGTATAAATGACAGTTCCATTGTTAACCTCAATCCTAGTGGCTAGGTTTGCATTCATTTATTCATACATTCATTCATTCATTTTAAGAACCTGTAACAAGATAAAAACCAAAACTACCACATTGAAGTAAGACAATACAGACAAACAGAAGGAAAAGAGCCCTGTAGAGGGTCCAAGAATCAGAGATAAATGTGTTCCCATGGTCAGAAATCCCATCAAAACACTAAACTGAAAGCCATGATATAAGCACAGGGGACTTGAAGCAGACCTGTGCAGGCCCTGTGCATGCTGCTGTGAGTTCCTGTGAGTTCCTGTGAGCTTTGCTTGTGCTGATGTAGAAAGCATTGCTTTGTTGGTGTCCTCCACCCCTTCACCCACCAGCTCTTACACCCTTTCTGCCTCTTCTTTCAACAGGGTTCCCTGAGCTCTGAGGAGGGATTTGTTGTAGATATCCAGTTTAGCATTGAATATTCCAAGATCTCTCACTCTGCATAATGTCTGGCTGTGGGTCTCTATATGTAAACAAGGCATTTTAAAACACAGTATTTTTTCCATTGAGATCATCATGCCTGCATACATGTATTTTGATCATATTTATGGCCAATGCTTTCCCCTCATTCCTTCCAGATCTACCCTCACCATCTCCCAACTTTGCAAAAAAAAAAAATACCTTTTCCAGGGACTGGAGATATGGCTCAGTGGTTAACAGCACTGTCTACTCTTCCAGAGGACCTGGGTTCAATTCTCAGCACCTACAGCTCACAACTGTCTATAACTCCAGTTCAAGGAGATCAGATGCCTCTTCTGCCTTCTGCCAGCAACGTATGTACATGGTGCACAGGCCTATGTGTAGGCAAAATATCCATAAACAGATCATGAAAGTAAACACTAGCGATGAATACATACAAAATAACAATAAATATTTAAACTAAAGAAAGAAAAACTTAGTACTGTAAACACTAAATAAGGTGTCTTCATGATGTTTCCTGAGCCTTGTGGGAGGGAATATGATATATATGTCCCATTAGTGGAATCTTTGTTGTCAATTTGAGACATAATTCCACTTTACCTTTCAATTGGAGGCAGAGGGTTCAGCTAGGAGATATTCTTCTGACAGAGGGTAAGACACCTAAATTTTGCTGGATGTCTGTAAATTAACTGTGTCTCATCATCAGAGAAGGTGATGGTGGCTTTCAGTTTATGCAAAAGGTCTTGTCCCAATCAGTTCTCTGTTGTTAAATACCTTTGAGCTATAACTAGGATCTGGGACCTACTTATAGTTTTATTTTTTTATAACTTCTATAATTTTTTCTAATACCGGGGTCTATTGAGTGACAAAGGAAATCATTTTAGCAGTTGTCTTTAATCTTTTTAAAATTGTCTATGGAAAATTGTTTAAAATCTCTATGGTCAGTGTTGAACAGAAAGGAATATCCATTCTGTCCAGGCTGCATTATCTGGCAGGGATCCCCCTGATAGGATCTGGATGGTTTTCCTTTTTTTTTTTTCCAGAGACTGTTGGGTGTTGATTTTTCCAATTATATGGACCATTAGTTGAAAAGTAGACATAAATCATGAAAGAGAAAGGAGTGGAACTTTCACTTTCCTTTTGTGTTCAGTTCAAGAAAAAATTTTCCCATCTGCAGGGCTATTTAGAGCAGACATGGTGAGCAGGGAATGCTCACCTGGGAACTATTTCCCCCTCCCTGTGTGCATTAACTTAGATGGCAGAGGGCCCTGAATGAGCAGCCTGGCCCCTCCTCACCTCCACACAGAGACCAACCTTGACCATGAGCAGGAGTCAAGCAATGAGCCAAGCAAGTGCTCCCACTCAGGGAGGATGGAGAGGGTCCTTGTTTCTGTTGTTTTGTTTGTTTTTATCTCTGGGTGACTTGGCAGAACCAAAAAAGATTCGGCCCCCCAACAGAGGGGCACAGGTCTTAAGCCAGGGGATTCTCATACCAGAGAAAGCCACTGGCCAATACAGGGAAACAGAACTGACAGAAACACACACACACACACACACACACAGTGAAGACCATCAGTAGTGACCACCACACATTCATACACCTGAACAGATGGGGAATCAAGTGATATCTCACAGATTCCAGACACTGGATCAGTGGCCTTGTCAGACCTCTCCTGTGTGTCCAAAGAGAAGGCACCTTAACCAGACTCACCTCCGGAAGTAATAGACCAGGTGACTTTTTAATTTGTTTCCTTTTGGGGTGGAGACATAAGGCTCTTCTGAAGCATTAGGCAGCGACTGATCAAAGGGAATCCCGGGGACCAGGAACTCAGGTTGCACACCCCTAAGACAGTGGCTCTCAACTCTCCTACATGCTTCCTTTAACATAGTTCCTCATATTGTTGTGACCCTCAACCATAAAATTATTATTGTTGCTCCTTCATAACTGTAATTTTGCTGCTGTTATAAATCATTATGTAAATATCCGATATGCAGGCTGTCTGATGTGTGACCCTTTTGAAAGGGCGTTTCAATCACCAAAGAGGTCACAACCCACAAGTTAAGGACCACTGCCCTAGCAGCTCCTTGACCACCACATTCTTCTCTATTTCAAGGGACTCTGAGACCTCCAGTGTCTTGAGGTCTTGTTCTAGGATATCTGTGGGACTTCCAGAACTGTTGTGGGGTAATCACCACAGAAGCATGCTCAGTTATGGATTTAAGTCAACAGAAACTCTTTATTAGCTGGTCAGAACTACACTGGGTGTTTGGGATCCCAGGGTAGCACTGAACCTTCCTCTGGTAGAGCTTTTAAGCACAAAAAACCATGTTCTGGGTTGACATACTTCAGTTAACAAGAACAGTTAGCCAGAAGTGGAAGTACAGAAGCCAAACAGCAAGCTTAGTGCATTCAGAGACTTTCCCTTAACTATAGACTTAATGGAGTAGACCTCTGTTTTAGTTTTGGCAGATAGTGCTGTCTATGTGCTGAGTTTTACAGCCTGAATGGCAGTTCCATCATGGAGTCAGTTGTTGGAAGGTCTGGGGCCCTGTACAGTTACCGGAGATTTCTACTAAACAACTAGTTCTCAATTCCTGTTTCCTATGATTACTTTTATAGGTTTCCTTTAGTGATACCTAGGATGTTTGAATATTACCAGTGTACTTAATACCACTATAGTTTACAAATTAATTTGAGTGAAATAGTCAGTTATAAAGTTCTCATAATTTAATAACACACCATTAGAGGTAAAATCCAAGGATCAGTCAGTCATGGTGGCACACACCTTTAAGTCTGATGCTGGGGAGATAGAGGCAGGTGGATCTCTGAGTTCCATGTGAGACCCTGCTTCTACAAAATTGTTTTCAACAGTGAACTATACATTTTATACTCTCCATACTTTAGAGTCCTTATTTGATTTTTTTGTTATCAGTTTGTGTGTGTGTGTGTGTGTGTGTGTGTGTGTGTGTGTGTATGAGTGCTAGTGCACTTGTGCAAAAGTGCCCATGTGGAGCCAGAAGAAACTTGTGGGAGTTCATTCTCCTCCCATCACAGGTTCTGGATGTGCAGAAGGAGCTTCTCTGTGCACAGTGGAGAGCAGCACTGACCCAGAACCTGCATCAGGAGGATGAGGACTCAGTAGCACCAGCTTTCCAGGACCTTCTGGCTTTCACTGCCAGATTGTCACAGCAGGGGCAGCCAGCCTGTGGGACTGAGAAGCTTCCAGGTTCTCTATCTGCAATGTGCATGTGGGCATTGCTGGACTACCTAGTGCATGTCACAGAAACTAACCTGTAATAGCAATAATATTATAAAAATATCACCTTTTCTGTTATGAAATAGTCCATTTCTATCATATATCATCACAAATAAATAATAGATTCTTTATTTTGTTCTAGAGAAGGCTGCCTAGTACAGGTGTGGTTATAATAAATATCTATTACAAAATTAATATTCTTAACAGAATTTAACTCCCAGCCGAATGCCGATAAGGAAAGTTCGGTATTCCTAGTCTGTCTCACTCTGACCTGTATACTGATAAGTTATATACACAGGAGTATAAACTTCACATTCCCACTAAAGAGATCTGGTTATCTTATTTCCTATGCTAGGGATTGGTACATAACCATGTTCTTTTCCAGATCTCTAGTTCAAGTAGTTCCATGTTAAAGGCAAATCCTACCAGGAGGCACCTAGTAAACAGTACAAGGTGAAAAGAAAGGGCCCAAGGGACCAACACAGAGTGAAAGATCATGAAATACTATGTCGGCAGCATCATGATTGAGGCCGATGAAAGGGAGAGTGGCTGCACCAGATGAATTCTCAGCACCTTCTCTGAAGCATCTTCAACCTACAGCAAGGAAACATGTCTTTTGAAGAGTCTGAGGACAGCCTGGGTCAGTTCCCCTGGGTGCCCTGTACCAGTCATCTCCACCCTACAGTCACCCATTGCTGATGGGCTCTGCATTCCTGGAGCCTCTACTGTCTTCCTCCCTTCTTTCTCACGTCCCAGAGTCAGCCCCAGGCCCTGTTGTCGACCATAGAAGTTTAGAATGAAGGGATAATGGCTGGCTCTGCTTCCTGACTCAGGGCCTGATGGAATTGGCTGAAGAGGCTGGAGGAGCTGGAGGAACCCTATCCAGACAGGGGTTGCATATGGCTTTCTTCTCCATACCTTCTCAGCTTAAGACTAACACACACACCTGTGTGTGTGACTGTCCGTGCCCCACCTTGTCCATCTGGGCAGCCCAGATGGAAGCAGGAGACTCCAGCAGCAGCTCAGTCCCACAGCCTCCAGTGTGGACACTGCTCCAGGGGTTCTGGAGGCTGCTGCTGCTGCTGCTTGATTCATTTCTCTATTATGTGTATGAGTGTGAGCCTGCATGTCTGTAAGTGCACTGTGGGAATGCCTGGGGTCTGTGCAGAAGAAGGGGCTGGATCCCCTGGACCTGGAGCTGTATGGTTGTGAGCTGCCATATGGGTGATGGGAACGGAACCCAGGTCTGATGCATGCAAACATGTGGTCTTGCCACTGGGCCATCTCTTCATATCTGCTTTATCTGTGTCTGTGGAATGGAATCTTCTTCCCTCTGTACATTGAGTGGAACTACCATGTTCTTTTGTGTTCCTGCTGTTGCCACATCTGCATCATGGAACCCTCCTGGTTAGGAACCTGCTCTGTTCCCTCCTCATTTCCCACTGGTCTGTGACATGATTCCTGTCCTGTCAAGACAGCATGATCAAGCTATGGCTAGCAGGTGACATGAACTCCAGATCTCCTGTCTCCTTTCTCAACACAATGCTGCAGTTGAGGGACAAGAGCAGGACTCCAGTAATTCACTCTTGCTTTCCTATTCCTCACCCCTCTGTCCCTTATCCCTCTCCCAACACTGCCCTCATACCTGTCATTACAAAGGATCTTCCTCAGATAAGAAGCAGGAGGGAGCAGGTGAGGGTTATCAGCAAAACATGGGCATTAGGCATGATGGCTATGGATGAAGCCTGGTCCACATCTGGAGTAGCAGTTGACAAGTCTGAATGGAAACACAAGTTGAGTCTTTGACCAGACCTCAAATCCAAGGAAATCTCACCTTAGCTTCTGGATCTTCAGGTAATTCAGCAACAAACAGTTCCACCCCATTGCTATGCAGCAACTGTTCAAGTGGATCCTGAGAAGGAAGGAAGAGAGGGCATGTTCTCTGACCTCAAAAGATTCATGCATCCATGGTAGGGTAAGGTTGGTAATATGGTGCCTCATCTTTCCTGATGGCCTGTGAGGATGGTGGCAGGAAAGAAGAAAGATCAGGGGAGATGAAAAGCAACTGTGAGTCTAGAATGAGGAAAAGTCCAGGAAATAAAAGGATGCTCAGTCTGTAACAGCCAGCAAGAAACACAGTGAGAACAGTGTAAACACAATTAATGAGATAGGAGAGGGTAAGAAATGAAATTATTGATGAAAAAATGCAATCAACACAAGAACTCATGGCCATTACCTTATTACACAGACACACATACACACACACACACACACACACACACACACACACACACACATACACACTCACCTGCAGAGAGCTTTCACCCCTTCTTCCCAGTTACCTGGAGGCTCCAGCTTTTCTTCTCAGTGCAGCTTGAACTCCTCAAGCCAGGACCTACAGTCCTCCTGTGAGATTTTGTTTAAGAAGGCAGTTACGTCCATATTTCATCCAGCTGGATCCAGGATCACCTTCAGTCCATTGTCCAGTGATTGAGTCAACATGCAACATTTTGTGTCCATTTAGGTCAAAGTCCCAGGATCCATTGGACTCTCCATCTACTTCATGACAACAACACATCATGGCCTGCAGAGTGAGGGGCTCTGTGCCCACTGGAAAAAGATCAGCCTCTGGTCTTGATGAATCCTGTCTGCCTACCCACCTCCCTTCCCATCCTCTGACCTTGCTCTTCACTCCTTGCTGTTGGTCCTCTTAGGTGGGATGACCAGAGATTTATTTTCTTCCTCCATGAAAACAATGAATGCACCTAACCTGTCACAAATCCTGCTCTTTCCTTCAGGGGGCCATCTAATATGTTCTTTTATTTAATTTGTAGCAGTGGGGATTGAACCTAGGGCCTCATGCTTGCCAGGCAAGCACTCTACATCCCCAACACTATGGGGCCATTTGAAACTTACCTCTCATTGTATCATTCTCCTGCTTCATGTAAACCATTTGCTGTTTGAACAGGTCAACTCCATCTTTTAGAGTGTCAACCTGTGGTTCCCAGGTCTTTGTGGCATTCAGTCTGTTCCCCAGAACACCATTGGCATGGCAGTTCTTGGTACTGTCACAGTAAATAAAATTCTTTTTGTTCAGTTGGCCTTGGACTTGGTACCACCATGGTCCAGACTCTGACTTGCCCACAGTGAAGCTGTAGCAAAGAGAAGCAGCGTCTGTGAAGTTAGAGATGCAGTGAGGTTAGGATGCGGAGCAGGGGCTCAGAGACAGTCTCTACCTGTAGCACCAAGAAAGTCCTTCTGGAAGGGTGTCTTTAAAAAAAAAGGAAAGAAAAAAATGTAAGAAAGAAATAACAGAAAGTCCCTGGCTGAGCTTCCACTGTGCTAAGTAAAACATAGCCATTCTCTCTTGCTTAAACATTCAGGCTAAGGTGTGGCCAACCCCTGCTCTCCACCTGAACAGTTCTCTTACCTGTTATCACATGATCTTGCCAGTAGTAGGCCCTGTCAGTTATGGCAGGAAAAGTTCAAGACTGCTCTTTTAGATCTGTTCATTCTAGAGAGTCTCCAGAAGCTGCCCATGTAGACTGTGTGGAGACAGGATGGAGCATGAGGCTGGCAGACAGAGTGGAGCAGGGTGAGGATGGAACAGAAGTTTCATGGAGACAGATTCTACTGATCTGTACTCTCAGATCATAGACTTGAACATCTTTTCTGGTTAACATTAACTTTCAGTTTGATATATCCTAGAGTCACCTAGGAAGGGAGTGTCTGTTGTGGGACTGTTTTGACTGTTGATGATGTAGGAATGTCCAGCCACTGTGGGCATTACCCTTCCCTGGGCAGGTGGTCTCTGGCTGTCTATGAAATCTAACTATAAATGAGCTAATGATCCAGACAGCAAGCAGCATCCTCCATGATTCCTGCCATTCCTCTCTGGCTGTGAGTAAGTTCCTTGGTCATAGATAATGCTGTGTGGAATAGCAAGTAGGCCTGCCTCTGAGTACCTGCCCTGACTTCCCTCAGGGACAGACTATGGCTTAGAAGAAGTCAAATAAACTACTTTCTACCTTAAGTTGCTTTTGGTAGATAGAGTGTTTTATCACAGAAACAGAATGAAACCAGAACAACACGTGCCGATCCCCTGACATACTGCAGTGCTCCAGGGATGACTTCCTGGAACAGGTCAGAGGATAGTCCACACCACAGGACAAAGAAATCTAGGCTGGTTAAATCTGGGAGTAGACGAGTGGTGATCATAAGTTTCAGAGAAGAGAACTGGGCCCATCTTGCTGCAGTCTGTACTGGGTGGGCTAGCCAAGGCAGTGCTGGAGAGCTTCCCAGGGTAGTGAGGATGGGTGAAAGCTGGCAGATACCCAACTCAGCTACCACCCAGGTCCAGAACCAGGGTTATGAGTTGGCCCACCCCAACATCCACCAAATCTATGAGCTGTTGGGAGTTGTGAAGGGGATGAACCTACAGATCCAGAACTGCAGGATCTCTATGACACAGGACAACAACAGGACATCCAAGAGGAGGCCCAGAGAGAGTCCTTTATCCATGGTGTAGTAGAAGCCAGAGGCCTTGAACCAGACCAAGGACTCATAGGAATGAACACTCACAAGTTAACATGGATGGACTAAAGGGTAAACTGTGTGACTCAATGGCCACACAACTTCCCCAACTAGATTATTCTCCTTTTTTTTTCTTTTGTTCCTTTGTTGTTTGGGTTGGGTTTTCTTTTAAATTTTGTTCTGTTTTGGTGGGCAGAGGGTGGAAGCTAGGGCACAGGGAGACAAGTGGGATCAGGACTCAAGTTGTGAAATTCACAAAGAATCATTAAAAGTTTTTTAAAAAGTTGAGAGCAAGGAGAGGCCTGCCGGTGGCCCCGCTTGCGGCAGTGGGCGGGTGCCATTGGCCAGGAGCCTCCCCGAGCCTCGCCTTGCTCCTACCTCAGAGAAGTGTGCCCTTGGCCCTTTGCCTCGCCCAGGGTGAGTGGCCAGTGTCAGGCAGGACAGGAGCTCAGAGACCACAGCTGCTGGCTATGCTTGGGCGGGGCTGTGCGCTCAGCAGGTGGGGAGGCAGCAGAGGCAGCAGGTTGCAAAACGCAGGAAGTGGTTATTGAAGCAAGACACCAGGGACAACTAGGCGTTCACCAAGAAGCTGGACCAGTGGGTGGAGCAGGTGAAGGAGTGTAGGCAGCTGAAAGAGAAACAAGTTCCAACAGTGTAGGAGAAAGCTAAAGAAATTTTACAAAAGAATCAGATGTACAAGAGGTTAGCTGTCCTGTTACTGTCTGTGGAGATGTGCATGGCTAATTCCATGACCTTATGGAACTCTTCAGAACTGGTGGAAAATCATCAGATACAAAGTATCTATTTTTCATGGGCGACTAAGTAGACAGAGGTCATTATTCTGTGGATACTGTGACTCTTCTTGTAGCATTAAAGGTGCACTATCCAGAGCGCATTACAATATTGCGAGGAAATCATGAAAGCCGACAGATCACCAAGTATATGGCTTTTATGATGAATGTCTACGAAAGTATGGAAATGCCAACGTCTGGAAATACTTTACAGATCTCTTTGACTATCTTCCACTGACAGCTTTAGTAGATGGACAGATATTCGGCCTCCATGGTGTCCTCTCTCCATCCATAGATGCACTGGATCATATAAGAGCCCTGCATCGTTTACAAGAAGTTCCACATGAGGGCCCAATGTGTGCTCTCTTATGGTCAGATCCAGATGACCATGGCGGATGGGGTATTTCACCACATGGTGCTGGCTACACCTTTGGACAAGATATTTCTGAAACATTTAACCATGTCAATGGTCTCACACTGATGTCTCATGCCACCAGCTTGTAAAGGAAGGTTATAATTGGTGCCATGATCGGAATGTGGTTACCATTTTTAGTGCACCCAATTACTGCAACCGCTGTGGAAACCAGGCTGCTATCACAGAATTAGATGACATTTTAAAATATTCTTTTCTTCAGTTTGACCCAGCACCTCATTGTGGAGAGCCTCATGTACTGGGCGTACCCCAGACTACTTCCTGTAACTTCCTCCCCAGGACCTTTCTTTGTATGTGGAAGTACACCTGACTTTTTAAAATATATACTATATATTTAAAAACAGCAGTTACCTATGTGTTTCTGTAACACGAATATTTTAACTGTGATATGTATTTAATGGAAGCATTGCCATTTTAAAACTTGATACAAATACCTAAAAAAAAAAAGTTCTTTAAAAAGTCATTAAACCTTGAAAAACAAAACAATCAAACAAACAAAAATCTCAGAGAAATGCATGTACCAGAGTGGAAATATTAGCAAACATTTCTGGGGGAAGTGTGCAGAGTCCATGTGGCACTGTGGGATGCTAGGACACCAACACTGAGAAGCACAGTGAGCATGGCCAGGGAAAAGACACCAGCATTGCTGGGAGCTCATGGATGATGATGGCTCAAGGCTGGGGTGGTGTTTGAAAACTATATTTCTAACTTGGAATCACAGCAGTATGGTACAGAAAATCCCATCAGATGGAGTGGTCAGGAGGCAGTAACATCAAGGGCAGTGGTCCATTGATGAGGAAGGGGGACCCACCTTGAAGCCTAACTGCTTAAGGGGGTCATGGCTAACAGAACACAAAAATCCTAAATAGAGATAGATGGGTTAGCCAGCCCAGATGTGGCTGGATTTTAATAATTAAAGACAGAACAGATGATCAAGAAGCTGAGAGCTGCTGTCCCATGAAAACTCCAGGCTCCTGTGCCCATTGTTTAAACTGAACCATTGGGGCCAGAGAGGTGGTGCTGTGGTTAAGGACACTTGTCCCTCTTACAGAGGATCCGGGTTTGATTCTCAGCAACCACACATGATGTCTCACCACTGCCTGTGACTCCAGTTCCAGGGGACTAAATGTCCTCTTTTGACCTCTGAGGGCACCAGGCATGTATATGGAACACATACATGTATGCAGTCAAAACGCTCATATACATAAAAAATTAAAACTAAGCCACCTCAAAGATGAAGATTGTGTTCCTAGGAGAACCGATCAAATCCCAACAAGAAGGACCATTCAGTCCAGCAGCAAGTGCAATCATTCTTTTTGTATTGTTTAATTTCTGTTGTATCACTCAGACATGAACCCCTGGATGTTACTGTGAATGTCTAGAGTGGTGGTTTGAATGAGCCTGTCCTCTATAGAGTAGGATGTTTGAATACTTGGTCCCTAGTTGGTGGCAGCTATTTGGATAGGTTTAGGAGATAAAGACTTGCTGAAGGAAGTATGTTACTGGGCCTGTGCCTTTATGACCCATTCCCATTTCTTCATCTCTGGACCTTCCCTGAGGTTTAAGCTGTGGGCTCTCACTTGGTCATTCTATCACAGGGCTCTCATCCCAGCACTTGAGAGCCAGAGGAAGGCAAATCTCTATGAGTTTGTGTCCAGCCTGTTCTCCATAGTGAGTTCTAGGACAGCAGAACTATATAGTGAGACTTTACCTGAAAAACCCAACCAAACCAGACCAGACCAAAGCAAACTAAAAATACGTGGGCTCTGAGGTTGCTGCTCCAGTCACCATGTATGCCTGCTGCCATGCTTCTCTGTGAGATGTTGGACTCTTGTTCCTCTGAAATTATGAGCTTCCTCAAACCCTTCCTTCTGTGTGTTACTGTGGCCTTGGTGTTTTATCACAGAAACAGAAAAGTAACTAAACCACTACTATATACATACTGAAGTGTTCACAGGAGTGAGTGTCTCTGTTACAGCTGCTCAACTCTGCACCTGTAGCTTAAAGCAGACAGAGACAATCCATCAATGAAGAGCATGGCTGGACCTGTCTCTAGTGCCCTATGACCCAGGACAATCTGCCAGCCTGAGGGGTCAGTTCTAGAAAATGGCCCTGGGTGGATTTCATAGCAGTGTCTAATTGGAGAATCACCTTGCTCAGGCAGGAGCCAGGCTGACCAACCTGCAGCAGGGAAAATACACTCCCTTTCATTGTGGCTCCTGCATGGTACTGGGCCCTAGGAGAGAGCAGCCTGTGGTCCAGGGCTATCAGAAGACCCATCAGGCCTCAGGCAGACTTCATGAGATAAGCTCTTTCCCACTATGTGATTAGGAGGACAAGTCACAGTCAGACAAGATGTCCAGAAGTGAGACATTGCTGCAAGGACATGACAAGTCACTGTGTGTTGAGGGCTGCCTAGCAGGGAGAGACAAGGACTCTTGTCTGATAGAAAATCTCCTGTTCTCCAGATGGTTGTGGAGATCTTACCTCATATAGAGGAAGTGACTGAGGTTAGTTCAAGTAAGCTGCCGCCTCTCCCTCAGCAAGCTCCTCAGGCTTCAAGGAGTGTGCTCTATGGCCATGGGATCCAAGGAATCCACTGGACAGCAATGGAGAGATCAAGATGCCCCAAGCCTAGAACCTCCTCCTGTCATTTCCAGCTGACCCAGAAGTCACAGGCAGCATAGAACCCACTGCTGACTGGGAAACAGGCAGCTTTGGCTGTACTTTTGAAGACACTCTGGGGGGATGGGCACCAAGACTGGTACATGGGATATACCCTAACCTGGGGACAGAAGAGTGGACAGAGGACAAATCTGCTGTCCCTTTCACCAGCTTGTTGCCTTCTGCATCTCTCACACTGAATGCAGAACTGAGTATTTGATGCAGGACAGATAGAGTGAGGCTTGCCAGGTGGAGACTATTCAGTGCCTGCCATTTGCATAGAAAACAAACCCCCTCCTTCCTATTTGAACACCAGTATCTGATGCCATCTCCCCAGGAGGTAGACTCTATGGGCTTGGTAGCAAGGGCAGAAGCTTTCAAACCCCTGACCCAAGACCATTGTCAGAGTCCTCCATAGTGGACAAGGTGTGCTAGTCCATGATTAGCTGTCTTCAGTCATGAGCACAGATTGCCACCTGGTGGAAGCGAGGTAAAATGTACTTTAAGGATGGAAAAGTGGTTAAGAGCTGAACGGGCTGGTTGGTTGATGATGGGAATTGGAGCTGAGCTTGGTGGGACAAACTGAGATCCTGGTTCTTGGAAGACCGAGGGAGAGAAGGAATTACTGCAGATTCTATAGTGTATGAAATCCTGCCTTAAGACAAAACAAAAACAGAGAGACGGGAAGGAAGAAAAAAAAAAAGGATGAGCATATGTGGTTATGGCCACCTTGTCCCTAGACACTTCTGCTGTGATCTTCTGGAGATACCGTGGGAAGGTGGGAAAGAAAGTTCAAGGACAAAGGGGTCCCGGGATGGTGGAGAGCTTGTGAGGATTCCCCAGGAAGGCAGTCTTCAGAGCACAGCATGCCTTAGGTCCAGGGGAGCTGTCTGAGACCTCCTCCTGGAGGGTCCGCATTGGTGACTCTGTTTAGGCTTCAGCTGATCCCAGTGGTGCTGAGGGAGTCTCTAGCTACCCCCTCTGCTACCCTGCCCTCCTCATTAACACAGCCCCTTCCCAGCCTTTCCACAGAAACTTTCCCCCTAACTTTGTGAATGCACTGAAGAGAATCGGCGAGGTACGTGGTGAGTACCAGGGCATCCGGACTTAAGTACTGAAGATAGTGAAGAGAAGCCCAGGAGATTCCTGTGAGGAGATTGTGACCTTCCTAACTCAGTAGGCCGGTGTCCCCCTCCCCCAATTAAATCCCGGAAACTCACAGGTGGGCAGCGTGGACTCCAGGCAGCTCAGTAGAATGAAAAGGCACAGAACTATGGAAAGATTGCCTCCAGTGGCTGCAGCCTTTGTCATGGTCTCTTCCTGAGACCCGACAGGTGTGACTGGAGCTGTGGAGAGAATCAGGGAATCCTCAATACAGCCCTACAGAGGACCCTGTGCTGGGATTCTCGAAGTCCTGGGCACCTGGGCTGAGAATTCAGTCCTTCCCGTGCTCCAGCCTCGCGGGTTCCTAGTTCCCATCTTTTCCTGCATCTCTTCCAGGGTCCTTCATGGCCCCCCCAGCTCTGATCCTCTATCCCTGCGGACTGCGGTCCCCACCGCGCTGGGGTACTTGTGGAGGGCACGGTGTGAACTGAAAGGTGAGGGCACTGGAGTACCACGTCCCAGCTGTCTGTGCACCTCATTCACTGGCAGCTGCGCCCTCAGGGTCCCTCTGTAACAGAATCAGGAACTATAGAGACAGAGTCAAGTCGGTGTCTTCAGCAGGTGTCTTGGCAGACTGCAGCAAAAATCAGCATACTCTAAAAAGAGCCATGTTAATGCTCTCTACTCGGGGAGGACTGGACCCTCAGCACAGGACAGACACACAGGAGCATGGCGTCACCCAGGAATAGCATTAGCATTACTTCTGTGCTCCTGCCCTTTAGAGGCTGACCAATCAGAAAGTAGAAACTCAAAGTCCTTTCCTTTTTGTTTTCCTTTTTCCTTTTCTTTTTCGTGGTCTAGGAGTAGTCACTAGCAGGCTCCCCAGGGCATCCTATTCCAGGCTGCAAGCCCTATTTGTCACAACAGATTGGGCTCATGAGTTCCACGGAGTGAGGAGAATGGCTCCCTCTTTGCCCGAGCCCTGGGTAGCCTACCCCAGCGCTTAATTTTTGCCCCACCCCCACCCCTGACCAACAACTGACCTTGTCTTGGGGAAAAATTAAAACGGGTCTAACTTTTAGTACAAAAAGAAAACATAAATTGCAACTAGGGCATATTCTCCTTTTGGTTAGACCTTGAACTTCTTCTTTCCCCTCCCCCCATTTTTTTTTCCTTATGACATTTTCTTTATTCTTCCTCTTTATTTTTACCTCTACTTCTTCTTTTTTTCCCACAAAACAATTGCATTTTTAACACAGAACAATACATGAATCACCAGCATATATGCATACACAAAACTGCATCTTGAGTCAAGGTAGAAACAATAAATTTCTTCATTTAAACAGTTCCATTTTTAACCCAATTCCAGCAAACAGTTCCTAGGTCATTACTATAAACTCGAAATTGTCCTATTGCAATGAAATCTCTATTGTGCATTTCACTTCTTAAGTCTCAAAATTCAAATGATAAATTCTGGTACTAGCCTTCCAA
>CABHPQ010072969.1:2353-15046 GCA_902168405.1 Peromyscus aztecus
CCTGGCTCTGCCTCCCGAGTGCTGGGATTAAAGGCGTGCGCCACCACCGCCCGGCACCATGCTTTTATATATATGTGTATATATATATATATATACACACACATTTTTTTCTCATTCCCCAGTCTTATTGGTCATGGCCATGCATACTTATAATCCTAGCACTCAGGAGACATAAGTAGGAGAATTGTTGCAAGTTTAAGATCAGTCTTAACTGCATAGGGAATTCCAACCAGCGTAGATTATATAGCAAGACCTTGTTTCAAAACACTCTGCCAACATTCAGACTCTGTTGATCCTTGGAATTTAGCATTGCCTGATTTCTGAATGTTAAATTTTTCTTAACTAAAACAGATCATGTGGACGAATTGCTGGTCTTTCAGCCTTCAGAAAGACCCCCCCCCCCTTTTTTATGAGACAGGTTTTCTTTGTGTAGCCCCGGCTGCTGGGATTAAAGGCATGCACCACCACTGCCCAACTTCATTTTTTATTCTCAGTGCTTTCATTGAGGTAGGGTTTCACTCTGCAGCCCAGGCAGCCCCAAGTCACAATGTAAATAGCCTGGAACTTATAGCATCTCTCCTACCTCTGCCTCCCAAGGGCTGAGATTACAGACACGAGCCACCATACTCTGCTGGGGGAGTCTTACAGAGTATTTAGCTACATTTTCTGTGGTGCTGTGTATTAAAACCCAGGACCTTGTGTGTACTAGGTAAATGATCTATACCTGAACTTTACCCCCATGCAATTTTAATTGATCAGTTTTGAATGGTCACTTAAAGGGGGTTGTGTTTTATAATTTAAAAAGTTTACAGTGACCAAGCATGGTGATTCTTACCTCTAATCCCAGCATGCTGGAGACAGAAGCAGGATTTCTGCAAGTTTTAGGCCAGTCTGAGTTGCATATTGAGATGCATCTCAAAAAAGAAAAAAAATCTAGGCTGGGGGGATGGCTTCCATGTAAGCATGAGGACTAGAGTTCGAATCCCCAGGACCCACAGAAAGCTGGGCAGGTATGGCAGCCTCTTGTTATCCCTGTACTCCAGAGGCAGAGATAGCATTCCCCTGGGCAAGCCAGCTAGGTAAGGCTACTCAAATCAGTGAGCTCTGAGTTCAATTGAGAGACCCTGAGAGAGCAATTGAAGAAGACGTGTGTTGTGAACTTTGGGCCTGAACAGCCACATGTGCCTCCATACCTACATGTGCCCCACACATGCAAACACATATGTGCAGCACATGTATCAAATCCACACCCACATGCAAGATAAAAAAGCAAACTGTTAGCTGGATGTGGAGATTAATATCTATAATCCCACCACTTGGGATGCTGAAACAGGAGGATTGCTGTGAGTCTGAGGCCAACCTGGGATAAAAAGTGAGACCCTATCTCAAAAACTCAAATAAGTCCCAAACCCAAAAGCTTATAATTGCAAGTGTTGGTGGCAGAGGTTTATAAGCTGGACGCAGCCTGCTTGCTGACCAGTTGATTAATAAGCACGGGTAAAGGTATCCCGTGGCACAACTGAGGGGAAAGGAGCTGGACAGGATGTGGCTGGATGAATAAGGACTGAGTAAAAGGTTTGTATATCTGGGAGACTGGACACATAAACATGAAGATGGGAGAGTGGTGTCTGAGACTACTTTCAGAAGTCCAGGACACTAGGTGGTGTCCCCTTCAGTGTAGTCATAGGAA
Source organism: Peromyscus aztecus (assembly GCA_902168405.1). NCBI lineage: Eukaryota > Metazoa > Chordata > Mammalia > Rodentia > Cricetidae > Peromyscus > Peromyscus aztecus. The sequence goes on from CABHPQ010072969.1 coordinate 4,044, forward strand.
TGGATGGTTGGGTGGCTGAGATGCAGTGGAGATCCTTAGAGGTGAGGATATTAAGGAAGTGGGAAACCCAGGTTATTGGAAGGGCTACCCGGTGACCTCCAAGTGGATGGTGACTGAACTTGTTTGGAAAACAAAGCTGTGAGTCGTGCATTTCCGTAAATGAGGAAAGGGGATTCTTCAGTGACAGACACAGCAGAATGATGGGGACCCCAGAAGAGCAGCAGGGATTTTATTATATTTTTTTCCTTTCTAACAAGAGGGGACATATGGTTCCAGTCTGACAGTGGTGAGTCTGAGGTACATCTGTGCCTTCTGGTTTTAAGATTAATGTGCTAGAAAGAACATCCATCTTTTGAAAAATCTTCAAAGTAAAGCTTTCTGGTTGGGAGAGCCAAGACCGGGGCAGGAGGTTGGCCAGTTGTTCCTGAGGAGAGGCTAACGGCATCTGAGAGTGCTGAGCCCCTATGTACAGGAGTTCCAGAGGACATCAAGGTAGTTAGCTGCCAGGGAAGAGGAGGAAGGGGACAGATGAAGTCGGTGCAACTGTGCATATACCAGGGATATTTGGGTGGGGAGAGTATGGAAGATAGAGGTAAATTAAGGGGTGGATCTGTGCTGGATACTGATAGGAGAGTTGATGATTTTAGGCCTAGATGTTAGTTAATAGATGCAGGCAATGGGCCTTAGGAATTAAAAAAATTTTTTAGTTATGTAGCTCCAGCTACTGGGGAGAATGAGGCAGGTAAATTGCTTGAGCCAGAGTTTGAAACCAGTCTGGATAAAATAGTATGACTCATCTTTCTAAAACAAAAAGAGTTCTTCAAAATTGTATAGCTAGGTAGGTGTTGAGTCAGAATAAGAACTCTGACCTGCCAGCTACATAGTGGTAGATCTTTCCCCTTAGGAACTGTAGTGAAGCCAATGACCAGAGGATCCTGAGTGTTGTAGTGCTGAGTAGTGACTGACTGTATCCCTTTCTCCCGTTTCTGTTCCCACTCTTCCTTCTCCTCTTTGAAGTAGATGCTTTCCTTTAAGTGATGCCTTTTCCATGCTTATATCAGTGCTAGGGCTCTGTCACCAAGGAAGTTAGGGAGATGGAAATTGTTGAGTAAAAATACTGAGACCTACCTAGTTCATTCTAGCTATTGCATTCCTTTTGGTGCAGCTAAGTGCTTTGGAAGTAGAGGAGACTTTGAGTTCTGTTTTGTTGTTTTCAGATAGGGAAATTGCCTGTATTCCCAGCACTTGGGAGGCTGAAGCAGGAAGATTGCTACAAGTTCAAGACAAGCCTGGGCTACATTATGAGACTGTGTTGTCATCCCGCCCCCAGGGAAATTTGATACATTCACATTTGTTATGGCAACTATATTGTGGTCAAATTTCCACCATCTTATTATACATTTATTGTTTTCTCTTCCTCCCCACTTTTTGCTAAACTAATAGCATGATTAAACTTGTCTTTCTCTATTGTGTTGCCCAAGTTAAATACTGGCTTTTTTGATCCTACCCATCCAGAGTGAGACTTGTAGCACATGTCATGCATTTGGTTTTCCAGTGTCCATCTCTTGATTCTTGGAGTTTGTTGAAATTGATGTCTTAGATCTGAGCTAGTTCCTTGGGTTATTCTTCTTGGTTTTAAGTTACAGTTCTCAGGCACATCACCAATTTTCTTAGATCTATTAATAAGTTCTAATCTATTTCCTGTTTAACTGTATTTTGTGTTCTTTGCATCCTTTATTCTGATTTAATTTTGGTTTTTATCTCCTTCTACTCTCCCATTTTCCTCTTCTTTCTACCCCACTCTCACTTGGGCCTTGAACATGTTGAATACATTGTCTACCATATCCTGTAAGTTTTATTTTTTGGCAGTAGTTTTGCCAGAAAGGAAATACTTTTACATAAGAGTGATCAGATAGAGGATTTTGGATTGGGACACAATCAGTCCCTTTCCCCAGGACTTATTGAACATCCTAATCTAATGCTTTAACCTTGAAACTTTTTGCATGCCCACATGATATCTCAAGTATAAAATTCTGTACTGTGAAATTTTGTTACATGCATAGAATTATTGAAAATTAACTTTAACTTTTGTGTTTAAGGTATATGTGAAACATAAATTAATTCCATAGTTTAACTTGGCTCGCTTTCCCCAAGAGTAGCCTAGACTGGTCTTGAACTCACTACATAGCCAAGGAGTTACATTGAATTTCTAGTTCTCCTGCCTCCACCTCCCAAGCACTGATATTACAGATGGGTACCACCATGCTGGTTTTTTGGGGTGTTAGATAAAGAACCCAAGGCTCTGTATGAGTACTGTATCAACTGATCCACATCCCCAGCTCTTCCCTCATGATAGCTCATTGTTTATAATGTAAACATTCCAAACTCAAAAAATCAAAAGCTGAGACACCTCTGATGAAAAGTGTTTTGGATGACAGGTACTCAACCTCTCAACTGGACTGGCTTCTCTGTCAACCATACTGACTTCTCTGTTAAGTGTTTTGTTTGTTGGGGACCTTTATTTGGATACTTGTACTTGTAAAACTTTTCTCTCTCCCTTTTTTTTCTTTAAGTAAATTTTTTTAAACTTTATTTTATGTGCATTGGTGTGAGGGTGTCAGATCCCCTGGAACTGGAATTACAGACAGTTGTGAGCTGCCATGTGGGTGCTGGGAATTGAACCCGGGTCCTCTGGAAGAGCAGCCAGTGCTCTTAACCGCTGGGCCATCTCTCCAGCCCCCTCTTTTGTTTTTGTTTTTTTTTTGAGACAGGGTTTCTCAGTGTAGCCTTGACTGTCCTGGAACTTGCTATGTAGACCAGGCTGGCCTCAAACTCAGAGATCTGCCTGCCTCTGCCTCCTGAGTACTTGGATTAAAGGCGTGCGCGCCACCACTATGCCCACCCTAAAACTTTTCTCTTTATCCATGGAGTTCACAAATTTTATCAGGATATGCTAGGATGAAAGTTTTTTGTTGTTAATCTTTTTCTTTTTTAGCACTCCTGGGGCTAGAACCCAGATCTTTGTATGCTGAACATTTAATTTACTACTGAACTAAATCCCCAGACCCAATGTCTTTGGTTTCTATTGCTTTGATAAAATGCCATTACCAAAAGCAACATGGGAAGGAAAAGGTTTATTTCAGCTTATGTGTTCCATTCACGAAGTCATCATTGAATAATAAATAAGTCAGGACAGGAATTCAAGCAGGGCAGGAACCTAGAGGCAGGAGCTAAAGTAGAGACCATGGAGGAGTTAGTGCTGTTTACTGACTTGTTCCACATGGCTTGCTCAGCCTGCTTTCTTGTAGAACCCAGGACCATGAGCGCAGGGATGGCACCACCCACAGTGGGCTGGGCCCTCCTTATCAATCCCTAATTAAGAAAATGCCTTACAGCCAGATCTTATGGAGACATTTTCTCAGTTGTAGTTTCATTTTCTCCAGCTTGTCTCAATTTGACCAGAAAACCAACCAGGGCACCCATATTTTAATCTTGATGCCCCGTATACCTTTCCAGTCTGAAACCTTAAGCCTATCTTCAAGGTAAAGAATTTTCATCAATTTTTTTTTTAAAAATTATTGGATATGCCTAGTGTTCCTTTTTTTGATTTTTTCGAGACAGGATTTCTCTGTGTAGCCTTGGCTGTTCTGGAACTCGCTCTGTAGACCAGGCTGGCCTTGAACTCACAGAGATCTGCCTGCCTCTGCCTCCTGAGTGCTGGGATTAAAGGCACCACTGCCCAGCTGGATATACCTGGTCTTATTGTAACTTGATATACCATGTTTGGTTGACATCCCTGAGAGGCCTGCCCTTCTCTCTCTCTCTCTCTCTCTCTCTCTCTCTCTCTCTCTCTCTCTCTCTCTTTCTTTTTTGAGCTGAGGATCGAACGCAGGGCCTTGTGCTTGCTAGGCAAGCGCTCTACCACTGAGCTAAATCCCCAACCCATGCCCTTTTCTTAAGAGAAACAGAAGAAGTCAGTCTGGGGGGAGAAGGGAGGTTGGGGGGACTAGGAAGAGAGGAAGGAGGGGAAACTGCAATCAGGATATACTATATAAGAAAAGAATAAATAAAAATTATTTGCTTCTCTATTTGTACCTTTTCTTTTTCAAGAATTCTGTTATTTGAAGATTAGTTTCTACATTTTCCAGTTTCGTCCTCATTTATAATTTTCTTGGGATTTTTATTCCAAATAAGCTCCCTCCCTTGGTCTTCTAGACTATCAGTTTGGTTGTTGCTGATGTCCTTAATGAAAAGTTTATTTTGACTCATTATTCGAGGGGTTACATTTCATTATGACAGGGAAGTCATGGAGGGGAGGCAGCTGGTCACGTTGCAACCATGGTTAGGAAGTAGGGAGGGATGAATGCTGGTTCTCAGAGTGCTGGCTTGTGTCTTTTCCCCCTTTGATTCAGGATGGGACTCTAGTCCATGGGATGATGCTACTACCCCCATTTCAGCCTCTCCGGAGACACCCCTAGAGACATGCCCAGAGGTGTGTTTCACAGGTGTCCTACCAGGCCTTTGGGAGTGGTGAGGAGAGGTAGCTACAAATACATGTTTGGGTCGCTCAATAGAATTCCATTAGTAATTTATGGAGTTTGCACGGAAATAAGTCTCCAAGTGTTATACCTAGTTACTTCCTCTTGGCACTGACTTTGCCATCTGTAGCTCGCTGGATCTGGACAGACATGGCTTCCAAGACCTCTAAATTTCCTAGTTAGTCTGGCCTTCTGATTAAAGCTTAACAAACATTGGGTAAGTGACTGATAGCTCTTGTTTCTCTTCTCTCTCTCTTTTTTTATTGCAGAAAACAAAAAACCAGGTAAAGGTTCCAAAGGCTGTAAAAAGGTAAGTGGGCCTTACCTTCAGGTGACGTATGTGTATTGTTGGAGGTCAGTTTAGTAGTTATTGGGTGACTCTGGACAAAGTACCTCATTGGGATGAACAGATCTGGCTTTTTCTGCCACTCAGGGCTATAGCAGTCACCTGCATATATGAAGTTCCTTCCAAAAGCTATAGACTGCTTTGTGCTTGGGTTACTTGTTAGGGATTATTGCCATCCCTGTGTATTTTGGTATCAAATTCAGGGCCTTGAGCATACCAGGCAAGTGCTCTACCAACGAGCCACACACCCTCAGCCCCCCAATTTGTATTTTTGACAAGTTCTCAGGTCTTGCTGCTGTGGGTTCCAAGACCTATTTGTCAGGAAAGGGTTCCCTTTGGCCTTGGGAAACCATCCTGGCTGCCCTTGTCCCCACCACTTTCCTATCAGTCCCTGCCTGGCTAGTGGAGAAGGGTCTTGTCCTAGCTAGACAAGCAGATTTCTGGGCAGAACCCCATCCAGGCTATATTCCCCTGCTCCTCTGACTGGAAAGTGTTTTCCATGGATTCATGAACTATGCTTATTTTTTCTTTTCTTGTTTGGTAATCAGCCTGCAAAGCAGAATGGGAAGAAAGTAACATCCAGACCATCATCTGCTCCCCAGTTGGTTCATGGCAATGATCATGCCAGTCGGGAGGCTGAGTTAAAGAAGAAAAGGGTGAGCCTTTTGTCTTTGGGGAGTGATGCCTGGTTTGAATATGTGATCTGCATAAGTGTTGGGCCGAAGGGCAGAGCTTCTTGATGCTGTTTGTGTTTGGGGGTTGGGGGAGTGAGGCAGGTTACATTGATACTGCTTTTAAGTTTTCCATTTGCTCACCTTGTTCTACCCTCCCAGTTCACTGCTGTCTGGCTTATGTTCCCAGTGTTCCACTCAAACCCCTACTGCTGTCCTCTCCTCTACACCCCCTCTATCCCATTTGAGACCATGCTTTCCTTAAAGCTCTCTCATTTTGACTTTGTTATCTCCCATTCTTGGATGTCTCCTTCCTCTGTGACCAGCCCTTTACAGTCTCTTGCTGCCTTTTCCCTGTGTTCTTGGTTGGTTGAGGCACGATCTTGCTTTGTTGCCCAGGCTGGTCTTGAATGCTTGGGCTCATGAAATCCTTGCCCCTCAAACCCTGAGTAGTAGTATGTGCCAGTGTGGCAGCTCCCTTTCTGCTCGGTACATCCTATGACCTCGTCCTTCTTTGGACTTGAGTGTTTTCTGTTCAGAATGCTTCTCTCTCTGCTTCTCAGGTACTCTCTTATTTTTCTTTCTTTTATTCTTTTCAACTCTTAGTAATTTTAATTACTATACTTTTTTTCTTTTCTTATTTGTGGTGGAGGTGGTGGTGGGAAGGAGCACGTGCAGCTGCCGCCCCCCCCCCCCCCCCACCATCATGGTGGATATGTAGAGGTCAGAGGACAACTTTCGGAGTCAGTTCTCTCCTTCCACCATAGATTCCAGGAATTGAGCTCATGTTGTCAGGCTTGCATGGCAAGACTTTTTAATCTCTGGAGCCACCTTGCTAGTCCTTTTTTGTATTTCTCGAGACTGGCTTGAATGATGCAGGGTCTTGCTATATAGCTCTGGCTGCCTTGGTGGCCTAGAATCCAGTATGTGGTCCTGGCTGGCCTTGACCTAGTGGCAGTTCTCCTGCCTTAGCCTCTCAAGGTGTTGGATTTACAGTTGTGTGCCACTACACCCAGCTCTTCTTGTAATCTTTCTCCGCCATTCCCCTTCCCCTAGTTTCTCTGTCTTTTTCTTCTCACATATTCTGTTCTCCTATCTGTCCTTTTCCTGTATCCCCATCCCTTCTCTCCTGTGGACAGCAGATCTACTCAGTTCCAGTCACAATGCGTGTTTATTTGTTAGGTTGAGGAGATGAGGGAGAAGCAGCAGGTTGCCCGGGAGCAAGAGAGACAAAGACACAGGACCATTGAGAGCTATTGCCAGGATGTCCTGAAACGTCAGGAGGAGTTTGAACACAAGGTAAGAGAGCACCTCTCGCTGCTGGGTGGGATTGGAGTGGATTGCTGTTTTGCTGTAGAGGAAGAAATGGCTGTGTAGTGAAACCCTGTCTCAAGAAAAAAAAGAGAAAAAGAGTATAAGGTCAGTAGAGGAAAGGGATGAGTGCAGAGAAGGAAAACAGTTGGGAGAGAAAGGTAAGATCAGAGGGAGAAAAGGGGCTGTTTGCAGCATGCCTGTGACCACACATCTGTGGAGAATGCCTCTCCCAAGCTTGAGCCTAAAGATGGAGTGGCAGTGGGGCTAGGGACCAGGAGAGGAGGTACGGCTGGGGAGTGCTCCAGGAGGGAGCGTAGGAAGGGAAGACTGAGACACAGAGGAGCAGATGCAGAGTATGTCCCCTTGTGGGTGTCCTTTTTCCCTTTCTGGCGTCTGGTGTCTCACAAGCACAGTGTGCACTTGCAGCTCTAACGGCCCTTGATGACTTCCAGTAAAGGTTTTGTTTCCTGGTCCCATGTGCCTCATAGATTATTTTTTCGTACCTTCCTCCTTTATCCTGCCTTTTTCACACTCTTGTGACCAAGCAGACATTTGGCTGGTGCTCAAATGCACATGCACACATAGGAATACACACAGATCCCGTGTGTGTATGTGTGTGTGTGTGTGTGTGTGTGTGTGTGTGTGTGTGTGTGTGAGAGAGAGAGAGAGAGAGAGAATGAATATGCATGTGTATGGAGGTCACCAAACACCTCTCTGGAGTCAGTTGTGTCTTTCCACCATGGTTCCAGGAATTGAACTCAGATCAGCAGACTTCAGAGTGAGCACTTTGAGTGACTGAGCCTTTGTGTTGGCCCATTCAGTGCTACTTTTAGGTGGTCTGGGACTCACATGTATCCTCCAGCTTCCTGTGCTCTTCAAAAGCCTTGTTGGTTCTCTGTATCTTCCTCCTTCCTTCTCTTCCCTTCTTTCTTTTCCCTCCCTTTTTGCATTTACTTGCCCTTTTCCCCATAGATTATTATGCTTTTTCCCCTCCTTTAGGAGGAAGTTTTGCAGGAATTAAATATGTTTCCTCAGTTGGATGATGAGGCTACACGGAAGGCCTATTACAAGGAGTTTCGTAAGGTAGGAGGATTCATTTTTTCTTCTTTCTTTGTTTTGTTTTTAGATAGGTCTTATTCTGTAGCCTAGGCTAACCTAGAACTCATTGTGTATTCCTTGAACTCCTTGCAGGCCCTTTGTCTCATCATCACAAGTGTTGGGAGTATAGACTTAAGCTACATAACAAGTATCCATTTCTTAAAGCCCTTTGGCGAGGACCTCAGTGCATTTTCATGTCTTCATTTCTGTTTTTTTTTCATACTGAAATGGGAGACTACTCCCTAGTCCATTCTCAGCCTTCTTCCTTTGTATTTTCTGTCCTGCAGGTAGTAGAGTACTCTGATGTGATTCTGGAAGTCCTGGATGCCAGAGACCCATTGGGCTGCCGCTGTTTCCAGATGGAGGAGACTGTCCTTCGAGCAGAAGGCAACAAGAAGCTGGTCTTGGTCTTGAATAAGATTGGTAGGTTTTGGAAAGATTGGGTAAGGCAGGGAAGGGTTAAGCTAAGGCTAGCTCAGATTAGGCACTGAGACCCAGAAACTCAGTGGCTTTCAGAATAGCTATTCAGAGGAAATCTTGTTCAGATTTCCAAAGGCAGAAATATTGTCTGGTATCCACACAGACACATACAGAATGTAGCACGGATTGGGGGTAGAATCTGAGCCTGTTTGCCTTCCAGCCCCCTTTCCTTACAATTTTGAGCAAGTTCTGTGGCTGGTCATTCTTGGAGCCCTGTCCCTACAAACTGAAACTCAAAGATTGGGACAAGAGAGCACATGGCTTGGGACTCACTGAGGTGTTAGTCTTACCCTACTTTTGCTGTTTTCTTCATGATAACTGAGAGCTCATGTCACTTGTGAGGACTTCTGTTTCTCTAGTAGTAAACAGGACATGACCATCTCAGTCCCACAGCTTTGTTGTGAGAATTAATGAAGAGCTTGGTGTATCATCAGCACTTCACAAATCATAGCCATTCTTGACACTTAGCCCAGCCTGGAATGATTAGGAAAGGGAATAGGAATAAGATATTTGGGCACTTTGCAATGGAAGGGGGATGTCTGGGACAAACTGCTTCTTTACATATTTTCTTCAAGAGAGTAAGCCTTCTCAGGGAGGGCCAACTTGTCCTGTGGATCAAATTGTCCTTTGTAACTCCATCCTGGGGACTAGGCAGGGACAGTTAGGGCAAGAGGGAGATCTGTTAGTAGGAGGTAGGCCTAGACATAGGTGTGTGGCTTGGGGGAAGCCATGGGAAAAAATGTTTTTACAAGTCCCATCTGTCTCTGTTTTTCCCAGACCTGGTTCCTAAGGAGATTGTGGAAAAATGGCTGGAGTACCTTCAGAATGAGCTGCCAACCGTGGCTTTCAAAGCCAGCACCCAGCATCAGGTCAAAAACTTGGTAAGCTTGGCCTCTTTCATTGTGGTCTGGGGCCAAGGTTGCAGGTGTTATGATTTGGATTGGACTTTCAACTTGGAAGTGATTCCTCTAGTGGGTGACTTGTTAATTTTTATTTTACTTTACTTCTTCCTATATTACTGTTCTTCAGAAAGCATGCTTTTTTTCTGGCTGTGAGGGAACAGTAATATATACTATCTATAGGAGATCTTGGAAATAGGGTTAACTACTTGTTAACTCTTCAAAAAACTATTCACTTTTCCCTTCTTTAAAATAAGACATAGGAGGCTGGAGAGATGATGGCTCAGTGGTTAAGAGCACTTGTTTCCAGAGGACCCAGGTTCAGTACCCAGCACCTACATGGCAGCTCACAACCGTTTGTAACTCCAGTTCCAGGGGATCTGACACTCTCTTCTGACCTCTCCAGATAATAGGCACACATGTGGTGCACAGACACACATACAGGCAAAACACTCATACACATAAAAATAAATAAATCCTTTTTGTTTTGTTTTGTTTTCTTTTCAAGGCAGGGTTTTTCTATGTAGCCCTGGCTGTCCTGGAACTCTCTCTGTAGACCATGCTGGTCTCAAACTCAGAGATCCTCCTGCCTTTGCACCCTGAGTGCTGGGATTAAAGGCATGTGCCACCACCACGACTTTAGTAACTAAATAAATTTTAAATAAATAAATCTTTTAAAAGAAATCCAAACACGGCAAAATACTTCTGATTGATATCAATATAGCATACTTATAAAATACTGAAGTGTTCCAGTAATGTTGGTTGTTCTGAGGGAGGTAAAGTGGTTATTGGGGGACAAGGTTTTCAGTTTTGCACTCTTTTTATAGTGCTAAGAATGGAACATAGAGCGTCTTGCCTGTGTAGATAGACATTCTACCACTGAGCCCCTATTTTCCAGTTTTTTTTTTATTATTTAAGCAGTGTTTATGGTAATCTATTTGTGTGTATCTCCTTGGCATGTAGACAAGTGTTGGTGTAAGCTAAGTACTGGGCAGTGGTGTGGCTGGGTCATACATAGGCCTTATGCTTTTGATATTTTCTCAGACACTGACAAATGATCCTTTATAATAACTATGCCAAGAAATCCTCTTCCCACTTGGGTAGATGGATGTGTGAAGAGGGCCTCTTTCCCTATACTCTTGCCAACATAGATTGTCTAACATAATTGTGTGGCTCCACCCCCCACATCAACAATAAAAGTAGGGAGGTTGGGATGCTCTTGTCCTGTGTGAGAGGTCAAGGGAAGATCAGCTTTGGGCCAGGCACCCTCTGCACAGGCGGAGACCTAGCTTGCCTCAAGCTAGGATGTCTTCATGTTTCTGCTATTGGAGGCAAAAGTCATGTATGTTGAGGCAGGAGAAGGAACAGAGAAAATTGGAGAAATAAAGACACAAACAACAACGTAATCCCAGCACTCGGGAGGCAGACGGATCTCTGTGAGTTCGAGGCCAGCCTGATCTACAGAGTGAGTTCCAGGACAGCCAGGGCTACACGGAGAAACCCTGTCTAAATAAATAAATAAATAAATAAATAAATAAAAAGACACACCAACTAGAAGCAAGGAAGAGCTGGGATGTAGTTGCTGTGAGAAGCCTATGAGATTCGTGATCCCAGGGTGGTTCTGAATATGCCACTGCAGGTTGGCAATTTGAGCATA
>CABHPQ010072994.1:0-14873 GCA_902168405.1 Peromyscus aztecus
ACACACACACACACACACACACACACACACACACACACACACAAACACACATGCACACACATGCACACATGCAACACACCTTTGTCTTTCTCTCTTGCTTGCTCTCTTTTGCCATGTACCACCTCAGGACTCTGACAACAAGATTTCATCCCACAATGGGATCCCTCAACTTTGTCCCACCAGAACCATGAACCACAGAAAACTCTTTCCTCATAATTCACCCAGTCCATGATTTTCACAATTGGCAATAGGATATGTACTAATTCAAGAATAGATCCATATAAATATATTCAACTGATCTCTTTGAAAAGATATAAAATCAACTCAGCAATAGCAATAATAAACACTCCTGTCAGTAAATAGTTTAGGAACAATAACACTCCTGAGGAAAAGAATAACCTGGACCCAAACCTCACATCATAAACAAAAATAAATTCAAAATAGTTCATGAACTTAAATATAGAACATAAATTACATTTTAAGAAAAATAAATAAGATAAAATATTCAGGATTCAGTGTCAGGGAAAGAATTCTTACACTTGACACCAAAACTATGATCTATAGAAGGACAAATAAGTAAATCAAATCTCGTGAAAATGGAAAGTTTTAAAACACAATGGACCACATGAAGAGGAAGAAAAGGCAAATATAAAATTTGACTATACTTATAATTAGTACGACTAATGAAGGGCTAGTACTGAGAATATATAAAGAGCCATCAAAGTCCAAAAATTTCTAAGTGTACATTTAGGAGGAGGTAAAAAACCATAAATGACATTCAACCGAGGAGGATGTTAGAAATGAAGCATATACAAAAGTCTACCATCACTAACCATCAGGGAGCTGCAGATTTAGACAGTGGGCTATCATGAAGTAACAATCAGACTGGCTAAAAATCAAATAGTGATGCCATCAGATGCCAGGGAGAATGAAGACAAAGTGGATCACTCTTAATTGCTGCCAGGGCTTATAAGAAAGGTGCATAAATTCTGGAAAATAGTTGAGCAACTTCTTGTCAAGCCAAACATAGAACTGACATAAAACAGCTGTGACATGGACTTCTTTCCTCTCTAAATAAAAGCGTGAGTTCCACAGCAATCTGTATGAATAGGCATAGAAGCTGTGTGCTCAATAGCCCCAAACTGGAAAGAGACCAGGTGTGCCCTGCAAATGGTGACTAATAATACAGTGGTATATCCATCATATGGGAGTCTAATCAACCAAAGAGAAATAAAATGTTGGTAAGTGGATGGTTCTGGGGAATAATGATAAGGAAAAAATGCGATTCCTGAAACTTACACTCTGTGGTTCCACTTGGAAGCATAACTCTTGAAATGGAAAGCAGCTTTGTGGTCAGGACTGTGAGGGATGGGGGTGGATAATGGAGAGTCCGTGGGCAAATCCATAGGAATGGTGATAAAAAGGTAAACGTTAGAAATGCTGAATGGAGAAACTATTAAAGACAATCAGAAGCTTCTATTGAAGCTTCTATAGAAACTGGATTGTTTAACTCTTCAGTGAGTATGTCAAGGTGATTTGTCTATGTGTATAAATGTTATAAGACCGTGAGAGCCGACTATCATTATTCTTTGGAGACAGAGTGAATTTATATTAGTAAAGTGCCTTCTAATAGATGTGCTTGCTCTCAAATACAGACAAACCTAAAATAAACAACAGGAAGTAGAACACATCCATCAGAAGCTCACGTCCACTTACAGAGTGAATATTAATACTGTGTGCATACTCCACTACATGAAACTTTTCATTTAAAATCAAATCCAATAAAACATCTTTGATTCCTGCTACTGCAATCCATGCAACCCTTATAACAGATCGGAGAATGTGCTGGAGAATTGCTAGAAACCAATTCTATTTCCATCAGACTAGAACAAAACTCAGGCACACATCCTGTGGTACACTTGTGACATTACTAAGTGAATATCAGTTGTTTGGAGTCTTGAATTATTGAACAAAAATGCCCTGCTTTTATTGATACCATGACTCCTGATTTGTTAATTAATATGGCTCTCCTATCAAAATTCTACATAGAAGTATGCCCACTTAGAAGTTTGCTATTTGAACATACACTCTTCCCAAATTATACCATCTTTGTGTTTTTAATATAAAAGAAATAAATTCCCATTTCAAAATATTTAAACAAAAATATTTTAATGCAAATAAATGTATCATTTTTCTAGCCTTGAAAAGTCACCACAAACACATTATTTTCCACTATTCTATCTTGTTCTTATGACTCTATGTCTATGTTATGATAATTACTTTCACTGAAAGTTTGTGACATATTGTATATGATGTGATCATTTGGCTTCTGCTATGATTTGGATATGTAGTCACTAGAAGGCCAATGAGCTGACTGCTTGAATCCTGGTCCATGGCACCATTAGGAGGTGATAGGGCCTTTAAAGGTGAGTCCATGTTGAAGAAGTTAGACGAGTCAAGAAAATTCTAGTTCCCTTGTTTCCCACCACCAAGACTGGACCTTCCCCTCTTTCACACACTACAGCCATGACGAGCTCTCATACCACAGGCTCTAAGCAATAGAGCTGAGTGGCTATGGGCAGAAAACTCTCAAATCATGAGCCAATAAGCCTTCATCTTTTTAAGTTGTTAGAGCTGAAAGTTTAAAATCTTCCCGCTCAAAGAGAAACATGTATGTGCCATCTTGCTAAACTACTGAATTGTATTCCATTCTACAAATGTATTAGTTACAAATTGTTGGGTGTCTAGGTTTTTCTCCGAGAATTAAATATTTTACATGTCATTTTTTTATTTCCTTATGATATACTACTCCTAAGTAGAATTGCTTTATATCATAGTTCTAAAATACCTAATAGACTGTATATATTGATGTATATTGCCATTCATCAGTTATTTGACAAACAGCTGGTGTAGAGGGGGTGTCTTAGTAATGTAGTTCAGATTTCTATGTGATGAAACAACATGACCAAAAGCAACTTAAGGACAAAAGAGTTTATTTTACTCACACTTCCATGTAACAGTTCATCATCAAAAGATATGAGAGCAGATACTCAAACAGGTCAGGAATCTGGAGGCAGGAGCTGATGCTGAGGCTGTGGATAGGTGCTGCCGCCTCTTTTTTTTTTTTTTTTTTTTTTTTTTTTTTTTTGGTTTTTCGAGACAGGGTTTCTCTGTGTAGCTTTGCGCCTTTCCTGGGACTCACTTTGTAGCACTGGCTGGCCTCGAACTCACAGAGATCCGCCTGCCGCTGCTTCCCGAGTGCTGGGATTAAAGGTATGTGCTGCTTGTTGACTCCCCAGGGATTGCTCAGCCTGCTTTCTTAAAGATCCTAGGATCAGAAGCCAAGTGATGGACCCAACCCACAATGGGCTGGACCCTCCCCCATCAATCATGAATTAACTAAATGCCCTACGGATTTGTACATAGCCCAAAGGAGGCTTTTTTGTGTTTGTTTTTGTTTGTTTGTTTGTTTGTTTGTTTGTTTGTTTAATGAAACAGGATTTCTCTGTGTAGCCCTAACTGTCCTGGAACTCACTCTGTAGACCAGGCTGGCCTTGAACTCACAGAGATCCACCTGCCTCTGCCTCCCAAGTGCTGGGATTAAAGATGTACACCACCACCACTCAGATGGAGGTATTTTCTTAATTGAAGTTCCTCACAGATGACTTTAACTTGTGTCCTATTGGAATAAAGCTTTTCAACAGAGGGAATGACAAATAATTATGTATTTTCTTTGGTTTTAATGGTTTTGAGTATTCTCCTCACTTGCATATTTGTGTCATTAATCTATTCTTTAAATAATTATGTTTTGTAGAGAGGCATAATGGATCATGCCTGTAATCCAGCATTCAAGCATTTGAGACAGGAAGATTGCTGAGTTCAAGCCAAGCTGGATAAAAAGACCCTATCTCAAAGCATATGTTTTATACAATAATGATATGAAACCTTTGTCATATATTGTTAATGTTTAACTTTTTTATACTTTTTAAAATTATGTGTGTGTGTGTATACTTTGGTGTAGGTGCCCGAGGAGTACACAAATGTCATAACTCCTGGAGATGGAGTTATAGGTGGTTGTGAGCTGCCCAACATGGGTATTTGGAACTGACTTCAAGTCCTCTACAAGAGCAGTATGTTGTCTTAACACTGAGCCATCTCTTTAGCTCCTTAACTTTCCATTTAATTGATATTTGTATACTGGATATACAGCTATGTTCTAGTTTGTGTTATGAAATCTATAAACTTTTTTCATTTTCTCTTGGGATTAAGAACATTCTTTCTCATCTTTTGGTTATTTCTTTCTCTACATAAATTAAGAATTGGAAAGCACACAGGGTTGTTAGTTTTATAATTCAAATTCATTATTTGATAGGTAGAGAAAGCAGGATTCTTGAGCAATTTCACTAATTTCCTATGACCACATCACTCATTTCTACTATTTCCAGGCTTTGACATCCCCCCAGATGTTAGAAATTTAAGCACATAATCCTATCCTTTTCTTCTAAAAGAGTGTGAATGAAAGATTTTGGCTAGAGAGAACTGAGAGAACCTCCTGAACTGACTTCTCATAGGGGTCACCTGAATTCTGCCCACACTTTCCAATCCTCTGAATGGTGCCTGATGCAAAGAAACTCAAGCATGCTATTCAACATCATTTGAGTGAAGACAGGATATTTTAGTGGCCACTGTGTTGTCCTAGTTGCTTGGATATGTGAATGCGGGTTATAATGGGTAACAACCACAGACCCTGTTGGGGTGAGGGTGGTCTTGCTAGTAGAGCTAAAGTAAACCATGTGTTTACTTTAGTGCTTAATGAATGATAGAGATAGCAAGAAATGGGTTCATGGAGTTAAATAAATACATTATAGAAGAGCAGTATTTTAAAGAGATTGGCAGAAATTTAACATCTTTTTCATTGGTCAGCACAGTCTCATTTGAGTCTGGCAAGCTATTTCCCCCAGATTACAAATCACTAAACCTCCTTAAGTTTGTCCAATGAGGAAATATTTCCAAGCCTCTGCTTTCCATGAGGCTATCGTATTGAAGCTGGAGTTCTATTCTTGGACTTCAGAGATCAGCAAAGGCCAACCTTTCTCTGTTGCCCTTGCCAACCAGCCATACAAAGAATACTATCCAAGGACCAAGCAATGCTTTAAAAACAAAAAGTACATTTAACACCCAAATCAGCCCTATTTTTTTCAGCCTTGTCATAGAGCAATGATGATGGATGTTTCCTTTATCTGTGTTAGGACAATTCCACTAGTGAAGACTGGAGGAGCCTGAAGATAAAGTGTCCTCGAGTCACTGCTGAATATTTTGCTCTCTGAAGTCATCTAACTTGGAACCTCACAGCCATTTCAATACTCTGCTGAGAAGGCTCACAAGGCCAGAGTAAACATATTTCTGCTTATCTGGATTAGCCACCGCTGCCCAAGACCTTCACTTTGAAGTGCTTGATTATCCAGCCAGAGAGAGAAAAATTCTCTGAAAGATTCTACAGAGGGAAGATGTTTTCACACTATGACCTGGTTAAAAACTAAGACTGAATACAAGGAGTACAGAAAAGACTGACAGAGTAATGAGCTATTGGAAAGAAACAAGGGGCCAGGTACCAAATAACAATTTAAACAAAACAGAATGAATCACAGAAGCTTATTTGTTCACCACATTTACTGTGCATATTTATTTCTAAATGGACAAATCTCTGAACCAAACTAAATTATTTTCCCTCCTCCAAAAACTACGTTAAAAAACATCTATCTTAGACCCATCACTGAACATCTAATTATAGCATGCACTACTCGGTGATGTGCTTGCAACCATTTTAAGGAGACTGAGATCTCTTTGTGCACTAGGGGAGGGACAAAAAGGTCTGTTTATTTTTTTTCCAGGAAAATATAGATTGTCAAATGAATGTGACTTGAAATACAATCTGCTTTAACTCTGCTGGAAGTGGACCTCTTGACCTCTGGCTTCCAGCCTCCACCACCACACCCACCAGCCTCCATTTCATGTTTCACCCTGGCGGGTCCCCAGGATGCCAAGCTACAGAACTCCCTCCCATTAGCTGCAGGAATCCAGAATATCCATGGCAACCAGTCTCTAACCCCAGGGAGAAGGCAGCAGAATTGAAAGGCTCCATTCTGCTTCTACATCCACAGCTCAGTGAATTGACAGCTTGGTGGTTTCCTTAGTTCCCTTAGATTAGGATGCACTTTTCCCTCTTTCTCTGTATCATCTTTTTATCCGTGGAGGTAGATCTCAGCCACAGTTAAGGATTTTTGTTTTTCACAAAGGAGCATTATCCCTCCTGGTCACCACCTCTGCACCCATCAGAAAGCACAGTCTTTAAACAGCACTGGCATTATGAGATTTACCCAAACAAAATAAATCATAGTTCTGCTATTGGTCTTTCTGCCTTTCTATGTAAATATCTTGTGTTTAGTGTGCATGTTTTACAAATTACTGGTGGATATCTGATTTGGAGCAATGCAAGTCATGTGTGTGACATGATTTTATAAAAACTGGCAGAGAGATAACAGAACACATACAATTTTATCATGAGATTAAGTTGTAGCATCAAATAACTATAATCATGTTTAAGTCATTGTTTGTGCCACAGATATTTAGACAGGATAACAGATTGCACAGTGCTCTTGCTGTTTGCCAATGGAGCCTGAATAACTAATTTGCACTCCATGCCCTGTGGAATGGCAGCTGAGTCCCCAGTGAATATGGGGAGAACGAGACAGAAGCAGACCATTTGGTCTGCAGAATCAAAATGAGGCAGAAATGTTATGTACGGTACATAGTCTACAGTCGTATGTTGAACCCACAGTTGCCTGACTATTAGGACTGCTAAAGGAGGTCAAGCTGTCTGTCAGCACTTCTTAACCCTTTGAGGTATAGAAAACATTCTTGAAAGATAATACAAGCTATGGGATCTCCTCTAGGGAGAATGTAGTAACATGTGAATTAGAGAGGTAGACATGGCACATGGCTGTAACTTCGGCATCCAGTAAGCTGAGGCAAGGAGAGAGAGAGGGAGAAAGGGAGAGAGAGAGAGAGAGAGAGAGAGAGAGAGAGAGAGAGAGAGAGAGCACACCATCCAGCCACAAGGTAAATTGGGAGGGAACACCCTCCCTTTAAAAAGTAACTACAATCCCAGTATCCTCAGACAGTAGGATTTCCATGAGGAAGAATGGGCTGAGAAGGTTTGAGAAATAACTGTCTCATTCTCAACTTCCTTAGATTCTTCTGTGCAAAGTATTGTGTCTTCTATTTCAGGAGCTATTCTCTTTTGTCCTTCAAGAAAGGCAAATATCTCACCCAATCCCTCCTTCAACCATTCAACCCTGGCATTTTGTTTGGGTGGTGAGCAAACCCATGCTTCCAAATAAAGAGATGAGAGATCAGTAACTGCTATGTCGCTGTTCATCAATGCACAAGGTTTAATTCTTACTATTTCATGTGAGGAGGAAAGAGACAGAAAGCCCCCACGGAACCACTAACAGTACAGTCCTGAATAAAGGAAATATGGAGGAAAACATCTTCTAGAACATTTCTTTAGAGACCGTTGTTAAAGAAAATAACTTTTAATGATACTTGTTAAAATCTTCATTGAGGCCATCACAATAGGTAAAGGGACTGTCACAAAGTACTTACAGTGAAGGAGACTGGAGTCAACTCAGTATACAGTGTGAGCAAATAAGAGTTCATAACCTAAATCAGAATGGAAGTTGGTGGAGGAAAAAATTCATCATGAAGACACATCACATTAGTGGTAAGAAAGACACTGGCTAAGCCAACCCAACAGAATTCTTTGTAGAAAACAAGTCACATGACAAGGCATCACAGGAGAGATGGGGGAGGAAGCCGGTCAGAGATCTGTGGTCAGAGGTTTTTATCACACTGGCAAAGCAAAAGCTCTTTGTCATAGCTAGATCTCACAAGAAGAAACATAGATAAGACCAAGAGACTGCTAGCCTGTTAATTTTGATCAAACAAAAAAACCTTTGTCACTATTAAGGGAATGGTTTTAACTTTTGCCCAAAAATTACTAAACACTCTAAATATTTATTCTTATTGTCACTCATCAATTACTTCTTAGTTACATGCACATATGTTATTTGTGTTTACCTAATGGAAAAGCCCTGTAGATTTCATTAAAAATAATGCAGGTGAGTTTGTGGTAATTCTTAGTCATCCCATGCTTACGAATGGTCCAACACTTTCTTTTATTTTTGCTGTTGATTTTCACTGATCCTTAACTAAGTCTCAAAACTGGAAGAAGTAGGAAGCAGAAGAAAAAGAGAAGGGAAAGAAGAGATGGGGAAGGGAGAGAGAAAGAAAGAGAACTACAGAAGAAGAAAAAGGAGGAAGAACTTCATTTCTCTCTTTAAAAAGCTGTATTTCTGGGGCTGGAGAGATGGCTCAGCAGTTCAGAGCACTTGTTGCCCTTCCAGAGGACGTTAGTTTGGAATCCAACACTGGCTAACAGCTAGCTCCAGACATTCTAACACCTTCTGACATCCATGGGCACCACACACACACACAGACACACACACACACACACGTGGATATACTCACAGACAGAAACAGAAATAGGAATTCATCTTTTTTAAAAATGTATTTATGATCTTAACACAAAATACACTTTCTTGTAAGAGAGCCCTGAAGGAATGATACTCAGAACCAGAAAGCAGTGCTTCCACAATCATGAAATAGGGACCAGAGAATGATGAACCCCAGAGAGAAAGCAAATAAAGTCCAATGAGGTATATCTTACATTTACCAGGGTGAAGCCATTTCTAAAAATGCACAGAAAAATCTAGGGAAAGAAAGAACCAACTTTTGATACTGCGTCTCTTACAGTCAGAGTATCAACACAAGATAAAAAAAATTAAGTAAAAATCTTTTTGTAAAACCTTTTTCCTGCTGGGTGATGGTGGCACACACCTTTGATCCCAGCACTCTGGAGGCAGAGACAGATGAATTTCTGAGTTTGAGACCAGCTTAGTCTACAGAGTGAGTTCCAGGACAGCCAGGGTTACACAGAGAAACCCTGTCTGAAGGGGAAAAAATCCTTCCTGTTTAAGGGAGGGGGAAAGATGGTCAGTAAAGGCAACTAGCCAATAATGAAAATTGAAAGAAGCTTTCCCTCCCTGGAAATTTTAAGTGGGTACCACTGGGGATGCACAGGAGCAAACAGGATTGGAGTTAGTTAATAATCAATAAATTGGACTATTGGTTGTAGCACATAAGGTAGACAGTCTGAGTCCTGCCAAAACTTCCTTCTAGTGGGTAAAAATTAACCAGAATGGGTGTGTCAATTTGAGTGGAATCGTGTTGAGAAATAATATAGCTGGTTTCAGTGCTTACCCTACTGAACCAGTATGTTCAATAGTACAGTTTTGTGTACATGTTTCCATGCATTAATAAAGACAATCTACATTCATACTCCATCTGGACAGAGAAGATTTGGGGAGAAATTAGCCTCTGTGGGAAGGAAGCAAGCATATAAAAATAAAATTGTGTTGGCTTAATAATAACCTTAAGATTGTCATTAGAAATTGTGGTGATAGTGTTTACTTGACAGGAATTAGAGCCACTTGCGAGATGGGCCTCTGGGCATGTCTGCAGGGGGTTATAAGACCTACTCACTATGGGTGTTACCACTCCCTAGGCAGGAGGAATCCTGACCTGTGTAAGAGTAGAGACGGCTTCTGAGCACTGCCACTCATGTACTCGCTGCTTTCTTTTGCCCATACCTGATGTGAGCAGCTGCTTCAAACTCCTGATGCCTTGACTTTTCTGCCTCGAGTCTATAACCTGGATCTGTGAGCTAAGGCAAACCTTATCTCCTTAAGTGGCTTTTGTCAAAGTATGTTATCACAACAACAGGAATAGAAACTAAGACAGAAGGGAAGAAAATGAGTTACCTTATAGATTACTTCATTTTTTTTTCATCGATAACAAAACTGGATAGAGGAAGGTAGGATACAATTGTGTCCTTTAAAAAAAAAAAAAAAGGAACCTTTTCGATGTTGAGCTTTTATTTTGAAACTCCTGCAAGAAGGAAAAGCATGATTGTTGACTGTTGAGTTGAGAGTAAAAAGTCATTAAGCAACACATTGAAAAGAGAATGGATCTATGACCATACTACCTGAATGCACTCAGTCTCATCCACAAAGGGAATGGGCATGAGATGAACATTTAAGGAGTTCATTAAGGATGAACAGGAAAAGAGTTCACAGGGACTGAGGTAGTAAACAGTAAGAGATAAGAGTTCAACCAGAAGAAAGTGATAGATTGCTGTGGATATCGCTCTGTATAAATAAAATGCTGATTGGCCAGTAGTCAGGCAGGAAGTATAGCAGACAAGCAGAGAAGAGAATTCTGGGAGCATGAAGGCTGAGTCAAGAGATGCTGCCAGCCACCACCATGAGTACCAACATGTAAGATACTGGTAAGCCATGAGCCATGTGGCAAGGTATAGATTTTTAGAAATGAGTTAATTTAAGATAGAAGAAGTAGATAACAAGAAGCCTGCCATGACCATACAGTTTGTAAGCAATATAAGTCACTGTGTGTTTACTCGGTTGGGTCTGAGGGGCTGCAGGACTGGTGGGTGAGAGAGATTTGTCCTGACCGTGGGCCAGGCAGGACTGGAGAAAACTTCAGCTACAATAGATACCAAAGAAATGATCACTATGATGATGGTCTGCACTTTCTTTCTCTTGATTTAGCTTACACTTCATTTCCTTTCAGTGGAAAAATTCAAACATAAAATGTATCTATATCAATGGGGTAACTATGATTGATACAGGAATATAGTGCAAAGTATGAATCAAGTTGAACATCTTAAATCTGTGTCATCATTTTATGATATAAACTTTAAAGTCCCTTTCTTCTGGTTTCTCTCTCTCTCTCTCTCTCTCTCTCTCTCTCTCTCTCTCTCTCTCTGTGTGTGTGTGTGTGTGTGTGTGTGTGTATGTGTGTGTGTGTGTGTGTGCATGTGTTTCTCTCTTCCCAGGCTTCAGCAATCATCCTTCCACTCCCAACTATGAGATCAACATTTCTATTGTAGCAAAACAAGTAAAATATGATTTTAAAACGCCCTGTGGGCAAAGTGATGAGGAAATTGTTTGTGACTGACAAGTGTGGCTTGATTAGAGTGATAGATGCAGAAATCAAGTGGGAATGTATTGATTTTTAAAAAATAAAATAAAATAAAAGCAAATAAATAAGGCACATATCGCATTCATCTTTTAAAAAATAGGTAGTAGTATTCACACTTGTGTAGACTTCCCCTAGTTATGCTCAGGACACAGATGTTTGAGTGAGAAAGGTAGAGACTGAGTCCCACCAGGCACCTGAGGTAGAAGCTAACTAGGGAGGGACTGGTAACGTTGAGCAGGAGTGCTGATGCTAGTTTTGACTGATGCCAGCTAGTTACAGCTATTCTTTAGGTTTTGAACTTGGAAGGCAAAGGGAAGAGACTGAGTGTGAGGCCAGTCTAGGTTACAAATGAGACTATCTCAAGAAAACAATGAAAAGTAAAGATACATTCAATCAACCTTTTCTCACGCATGTTCTTTATAATCCCCTGGAAAAGCCACTGAGTTTAATCTTTAAATGGCCTGGAGTAACAAGCCCAATTGCTGGTGAAAAGTTGAAGTTTTCAGGGAGGGTGCTAATTTTTACCCTAAGCTGAAGGAAGACTGCAGGCTACATAGACTCTTTCTTATTTTATTTTGGTTTTTTGAGACAAGTTTTCTCTGTGTATCCCAGGCTGGCCTCTGAAACTCACAGATATCCACCTGCCTCTGCCTCCTGAGTGGTGGGATTAAAGGTGAGTGCCAACACACCCAGCTGCCATGTAGATTCTTAAAGAGAAGCTTGGCTCCATCCCATCCCCTTTCTTCTTCCTCCTCATCCCTCTTTCTTACTTGTGTGAGTGACCTTGCCCCACCAAAAAAATAGAGGATACAAGGGATAGAACTCTGAGGTCACTCCGCACTTCGTGCTCTGCTAAGACTCATGATGAAGTCAGATTGCAGTGCCAGGAAATCCTGCTGCGTGCCATGGTCTAAGAGCACCTCCCACTGATTCTTCAGGAATGGTGCCCCCAGAAGCATGCACAACCCTCCCCAACCCCAGTCTCTCACGGCAGAAACTTGTTTCCATTGGTGATGCTCCACTATAGATAGACACAGTAGATAAAAGACTTCCCAGACTGGTCAATTTACAAATAATTTGACCCTCAACCCCCTGATCTCTTATGCCTTTTTAAAATTTTGTTTTCTACTCTATGAATTTTTCTGTCACAACACTTACCCAGTATAAAGGACCTTGGTCTATGTCCTGCTTTGCCATCTGTGTAGTTTCGGACATATTTCTCTTAGTTCCATTAATCCAAGATGGAACCATGACAGACAGCTGCTCCAGTTTTCAGTCCTTCCTTCTTTCTTAATAACAGGGTTAGAGCTCTGTTCTCTTAGTAACAAAATGATGATTGCTTTAACTTAGCTAATTACCTCCCAGAACAAAGTATTTCATTTCCACTTCTTTGAAATAACAATCCACTCACATGATTACAATAGGGCCTGTGACATAAAGCTAGATGTGTTGGAAGACACAGAAAGAACACTAGTCTGCATGGATGGATGGGTTCCTACGGATTCCTTCTTCCTGGGACCTGGAGATGGTGTTGACATTGTCTGAAACTGTCTTACACACCTAGGCAAATTCAAGAATAGAAGTCCAGTACTGGCTATAACGGACCAAAAAGAGCTTGGATCTTCCAGTTACCTCACCTTTTCCCATTGTCAACATTCTAGTGCTCAGACATTGATATCTCCATGCCCTTTGTAACATCTTATCCCTAAACCACTATGTTCACTCTTCATGTGTAAACATCAAATGCTTCCTGATATTTAAGTCGAAAGGCTTTAGTATGCAAACAAAGGCTCTTCTTAATTTGGCGTTCATCTCCTCCTACTCTCCACCTAGACCACATTGGTCTTAATTTCTGCCTCTGTAATAGAAGCTTTATCTTTCCTTCCTGGAAAGCCCATTGTGTTTCTGTTTAGCTACCTACTGTTGGGGGAGAATTTTCTGTACCTGGAAGCACTATATAGGCAAAAAGAAATGGTTTGCTTCGTTTTGCTCATGATGTACTATGGTCATACGGGGAAAGCCTGGAACTCCTGAACAGGAGTTCAGGTGCTCTTTCTCTGTTGCTTATTTACCTGGTTACAATCTAGGTTACAACTGTTATATACCTAAGTTATAGTCTCCAGTCCATTTGAAGTGGGAATGTGTCTGTTTGTGATTGAATTCCTACTAACTGACAGAATGCTTGACGTGTTTGGTGAATGAATAAATGTTTAATATCTGTAACTGCTAGGAAGTTGCAGAAGTAGACTTCAACCTAAATCTTTGACATCGTTTCCTGGAGTCTGTTTCTTTATCTATAAAATAGCAAACAGTTTTCATACATCAAGTAGAACTTTTGCATTCAACCTACTTGCTCCCTGAGATTTCCTCATAACACATAAAGTATCTGTGTCCTCCAGATAAATGATGGCAATGCAGGCTAAAATACTGAGGTTATAAAACATTTATTACAGCCCCTGGTGTACACTAGGCAGTAAATAATGTTTAGGGGAGGAATGAAAGAGAGGCGGGAACAACAGTCACCAGGAAGACAAGATAAATAAAGGAAGAAAGATGTACAGAGACTAATGGTTGTGCTCATTACCAATTCTTTCCCTATTAGGTTGTTATAGACTTTTTAGCTGACTGTGTGGCTGTGTAAAGCAAAAGCTGATTTTCCAGTTTCCTCTAATCTAAGTATTGTGCAACTGGGTAGTAGTTTCTATGAAAAGACAAATTTGTGAGGTGGCTTCTTGGACTCTTCCCCTAGGAAACATCTGGATCACATCTTTAGCTAATCCTTCATTCTTGCCTTCATGTTACCACATGGAAAGGATGACACCTTCTTGGACTACAGCCTTGGGTTTACATCCTGGGACAAGATGGGACCTCACTAGTGAGAGGTCTCTGTGAAGCAGATAGACAACTTATCAGCCTTACATTGCTCACCACCATCTTGTCATATGAAAATCAAATAAACTTGCAACTTGTTTGCTAGTCACAAGCAAACTAATTCCTAAATAATAGAGAACTCAAGAATAAAGGAATCTGGACAACCAAAGCTGCTGAAAGCACCACACACTTTGCTCACAGGACACAGTGAAATCGAGATGGAACCACACTGGAAAATCTGTCCCCGCATATGAGCATTCGTAGCACTAGAAGGACCTATTCTGTGGAGAAAATTCATCAGTGGTTGCACTCAACTATAGATCATGCATGCTACAACACCAGCCCACCAGGCAAGATACGCCCACTGGTGTTGCAATGACACACTGATTGGGAAATAACCAATTGCAGTGTGATTGGATTTTAGGTCTGCTCCACGGAGGGAAGACACACTTGATACAATACATTTAGTCAAAAGCTTGTGGATGAAGAGGGCACGGGCCCCAAGGGGAATGAATACACTATTGTTGCTTCCCTAATTAAACATATTTTCAGATTGCCTCCTAAATATTTATGTTTATACCCATAGATTAGTGTGGCTCTCAATCTGAGGCAGAGAAACTCCTTTTTAGAGGGTGCTGGTTAATAGAGAAAATCATATCTGGTCAAGTGCTTAGAAAAAGTGATTCATAAGATCCCAGTCTTTAACAGTGTTCTCTCTCTCTCTCTTTCTCTCTCTCTCTCTCTCTCTCTCTCTCTCTCTCTCTCTCTCTCTCTCTCACACACACACACACACACACACACACACACACACACACACACAC
>CABHPQ010073037.1:3115-20474 GCA_902168405.1 Peromyscus aztecus
AGCAGAGATTGGTAAATGTAAATGCGCGTTTGTTAGGTGAGAAAACCTGGCATCTGTTTGAAATCTTTCTTTTGCTCTTAAAGATAAACACTTGGTAATTATTGGTAGAGAAGATCGTTCGCCATCGCTGCTTCACCCTGCTCCCTCATTGAAATTGTAGGTTCATTTGCTGATGCCCTATTGTAAGGGCTTATCTGCTTTTAACCTAGGAATCGATTCATTCCCTCTTATACTCTTGTGCGCAGGCACTCTCTTTCTCTCCATCTCTGTGTGTCTGTTTCTATATCTCTTCTCTTTTCTGTGGAGCAATGAGGTAGGCTGTTTCTTACTGCTGAATGTATGCATTATCTTTTTACAAGAATGCAATCCAATTTGTGCCTGAACTTATGCGTCTGAAGAAATAAGAACTCATTAAAATCAAACAAAAAGAAGTTTTCAGTGCTCGATTAGACTGCCTGTTTGGTGATCATTTGCTAATATTTATTGGGCCAGCTGAAAGGTCAGAGGAAATGTGTTGAAGAAACTGTATGTGCAAAACTCCGATCATGATTATTGCCATGTTGTTGGTATGTTCCCCACCCCCACCTAGCAGCTGCATTTGGGTGAAAGAATTGCTTATCTCAGTCTGGCTGTTAAGGAGGTGAAGATAATTATCATCTGATAAAGCTTTTTGGTGAAAGGGGGTCCTTTTCTAGTTCTGACTTGCAGGGGTGTTTGGAGTACACATTACTCTTAGTAATGGCCTTGCTTTGCTTTGGTAACCCGGTTTTGCTAGTAAAGCAAAAGTAGCTCAGACCATTAGTCCCAAGTCTGGAGGTAGGGGGAGGGTAGCAAAGAAGATACATCTACACCCAGGAACAGATTTTTCATAGCCCTATTTTCTAGCCTTTAATTTCAAAATAGATGCATATTAGGAGCAGAAATTCTTAGCATTCTCTTTCCTTCCTTTCCCTCCCTTCTTCTCTTGCATCTTCTATCCTCTCCCTTCTTCCTCCTTCTCTCATTTAAAAATTGTTGTTATGAATATGGATAATGCCTATCTCATTAGGTGCAATCACTCCCTATGGCAGTTGTAAAAAAAAAAAAAACTTCCCTTGAATATGACATATTTTGCTTTCTGAAGAAAATATCTACATGTAGTCGAATCTTCTTGCTGTTCTAACTAATCTACTAGAGAGGTTTCCTTCGCCCTCTCCTGTCAGTCTAACTTCCCAAGTGTAACAGATGCCGCTCTCAAGCGCTCCTTTCTGTGGCTTCTCTTTATTCAGCCTTGCATATTTCTCCCCATGATTTGGATTTCCATAGAGAGAGGAATAAAAGGGGGGACCATGGTCACAAATCCCCTGCCCCATGCAAAATAAAAGAGCCTCATTCAATAGTCGACCCTGTCTGGACATGGGAGAAAAATAAGTCCAAGCGAAGCTACTGTTGCAAAGAGCTGGTAACTTATTTTTCATAGAATGTAATTTGCCTTAAACTCCATGTCATTCCTACCAAGTTTGATCTCTCTGGCATCTAGGCTAAAGACATATCTTGGTGTGCTCCTCATCCAGATCTTGAAGTTCACTCTAGGTCCTCAGTCTGATTCCCCGATCCCCTCTAGAGCTAATGGTTTGAATTATATGACAATAGCTATCGAACCTACTGGGCTGGGGCAGCTAAAAGTCGTCCTAGATAGGAACTGGGCTTTGAAGTGGAGGAATTGTAATTGTAGCAAATCCACTACCTTTCTCCAGCAAGACTGCAGAAGTTTCAATTCCTGGGTCATGAAAGCATTGGCAACATCTTCATTCCCTGTTGAGTTGTTTTACACTCCAGTTTCCCACCCCACATTTTCCATACCCCTTCTTTCCTTTCAATGAGGGCAATACAATTCATTTGGAAAAGAAAGTCAGATTGGCTTGATTTACTTATACTTTTGTTTATCTAATGGTTGAGGGTTTCAGATGGCTTTCCTTCCTAACAAAATTAAAGGACGCAAGTTTCTGAGTGCCTTTGCGGAGGCTCAAGCCCTCTTGTTTCCAAGCAAGGAAGGATTCACAAAAGAAATTAAGCAGATTAATGTGGTTCAGGTCTCGCTCCTGTAGAAGCATGCTAGCATGGCTCCAGCTGGGCAGCCTGCATCCAGACTCATTCTGAAAGCGCCTCGGCCATGGTGATCATGACTCTTGCAGATTTAATATTTGAGTGTAGATTATGAAGCATTCTCATTATGTGTACAAATTGGGGAATGGAGGAGAAAGGCTGTCAGGAGCTGAAGCTGGCAGAGGGTGGGGGTGGGGGTCGGGAAAGGAGTATAAAAGGCCAGATTTCATTGTGTGTAATATAGCATGAAGCTGCAGACAGTAGGATGTGGCACATGGGCATGACCTCTAGACTGAAAACTTCACCTTCAACACAAGTTCACTTTGGAAACAGGACAAGTTAGATTGGGTTTGCTAGGGACAAGTGCACATTTTCTTTGTGAAAGCCAGGAGCTCATAAAGAAGTGGAAACAATTGAACAGCTTCTGAAAG
This sequence comes from Peromyscus aztecus, assembly GCA_902168405.1. Taxonomy (NCBI): domain Eukaryota; kingdom Metazoa; phylum Chordata; class Mammalia; order Rodentia; family Cricetidae; genus Peromyscus; species Peromyscus aztecus. The sequence goes on from CABHPQ010073037.1 coordinate 5,632, forward strand.
CAGCAGAGAAAGAAGCGTTTTCCCCCAGTATCTGAACATTGCGCTTATAAGACATTTGGGATGGGAGGCACAGTTACCCTTCAGAGCAGCATGCTGTTCACCGTAGCTCCTCTTATATATCCCACTCTTTTCTTTCTTTCCTTTTTCATGTCTTGTCTTTTTTTCCTCCTTTCTTCCTTTTCCATCTTTCTTTCTGTCTTTATATTCTTTCTTTTTAGAAAACTATAGCAAGGTAAGATAAGGAGCTCATCATATTCTGGGGGATAATTTAAAATATAATAATTTAGACAGCATTGGTAAGTACCAAGGTCTCAAATGCAATAAAGTTCATTTGAAGGGTCGCTTGTCTTTTGGTGAATGTAAAGAATCAGTAGCATATAGTGGAAGCTGCAACAGAAACATGGTAATGTACAAAACTACAATATCATTCATGGCAATTTTAGTATGAATACCATAATTTGTGAGAACTAGACATTTGGTAGCTAAATTTAATGTTGATGGGGGAAATGCTGTGGCATTGTGTGGCTGAGGCACAGACAGGATGGTTAGAATATAAGAAGAGACAATAGAGCCCCTGGCTGCTTAGGGAAAGGATGCTTGTTTCCACAGCCACATTCCCAGATCTCCTTGACCCAGTCTCAGCTTCTCCCCTGGGGTCATCTCTTCCCTTGCTCATGCTATTGTTAGCACATGAACCCTGATCTTATGGGGTCCCAGGGAATGAACTTTAAGGAGACAAGACTGTGTAGTACTCAGCATGGCTATCACCCTCCCATCAGGAATTGAGGTGTCTAAGAATAATTGTGAGGGGGTTGCTTGGCAGTCACTTGTTTTGCACTGCTGACTGAGTCTAGCTTTGTGAGACCCAGTTGAGAGTTTTACAAAATACAGATCTCAAACAGAATCACTGTTCTATTTTTGTTTTATATGTAGTCACAGAATGATTTTATACATAAATGGCAGCAATAGTTTTTTTTTCAATTTAAATTATTCTCTAAAGTCAGAAATGGTGGATGTATTTAAAGATGAGAAAAATAGTTCTATCTGTACAATCAATCAGAGGGCATGTAAAGGAACTTATGGACTGATATTGGAAGCATCTATACAACTCAACTAATTGAACAGTATTACTTTTCAAATAAGTAACTTTAGTGGTTACTAGAGCTTCTCCAATTGAAATTCATTTTTTTCTTCATAGAATGAGTAAGGTTTTATCATGCATAGTTTTGAAAATGCTCTGATTTCACTCAGAGATCCCGTCTTCTCTGCCCTTATACCCCATGCTTAGTGAATATTATTTATCTTAAATGGCTAGGATCCTTACACCTGAGCATGTATAGGAATATAGGAAGTTTTGGTTATACAGAGAAACAATGACTCTTTATGAGAGGATCTTTAGTAAATAATCTGATTAATATTCAGGGTTAATCTTACCATTTTTGGAGTCACGTAGTAGGGAAAACCAAAGAATCAAATGTAGTCAGATGTTTTGACTTAGACATTTTTAAATTATTGTCATAGAAAGTGTAGAAACAGAACACTGTTAAGAGCTATGAGACAAACATATACATCTCTCTCACAGAAGCATTGTTTGGAGGAAAATTTTTCACTTTGTAAAGACATCTTGGGAACTTGTTTAAAACAAGAATATCAGTGCTCCCACTTCTGTGAATGTTGTGTTAGTTCTTAGAGAAGGGATGCTGGCTTCCTGGGTGTTCCTAAAAGCACCATCTTCTGTAATGTTTCTTTGCACTGACAGCACTTTCCTCTGGGTCTGGATTTGTGGAATCCTTTTGGCTCCTTTACTTCAGAAGAGGTTTATCTAATCTGACACTTGATTTCCAGTTCTTCTGATTACATAAATTGGTTCATATTATGCATTTGCACATGCACATATGTGAGCACATGTCAGCCTGTGCATTTTATATTTAAGAACTTTTAAGAGCCTCTTTTCAAGATATAAGAGCTCAATTGGCTAGTAGAAGAACATAGCTCCTGACTAGGTCTTCCTACTTGGTGAATTACTTTCAGGCTAGTGTGCTGTATATTCTGGTGTTCTGGCAATTTCAAGTCTACTTACTCCAACATAAGGAGGGTTACAGGTAACAGTAATTATAGAACTGACCCAAAGTAAGGGGAACAATCTGGGAAGTAACAGGACCCAATACTTCCTGGGGATCTTTGCTGTTACCCTGATGAAGTAAAGTGACTCGGGCTGACCTTAACTCATGAACATATATAAACAGAGGTGGTTCGATCTGATGCTTGAGTTAGGGGTGAGGAAGGATCACAGTTATTGTGAACATTCAACTGAGAAATCTTGTCTTAATTCTGCAGATGGTAATTCTAAGTCAAATGAGTTCTATTGCAAAAATAAGACAACTATAAGAAAGGATTTATTTTGGTAGTCCCTAGCCACCATGACCACCCAACTTCTGTGTCTCTAGTCTTCTGTTTGGAGCAGAATCTATAACATAGAGGCTAGGCTGATTTCTTCCTCCTTATGATAGAAAAATGAGTTAGGAACCTAGTGTAACATCAAAGCCACTGTGATGTCCCAGGGCCTTTTGAACAGCCTTGTGCCTTAGATTAGTCTTGCTGAGAATCTTTGTCCCTGGGCAGCATTGGCATCTTGCAGTACAAACTGATCCTAGGCCTAAGTACACTTAAACTCAGTGTATCCCTCTTTAGGCCTATGTTAAGGTAAAGCATCTAAAGTATTGCCTTTCCCCCAAGGAATGCCCAGACTTGCCAAAGCAAGATGCTTTTTCCAGCTCTGCTCTTTCAGTCTTCCCTCCTCCTGCCAATGGGGATTCTCTCAGGAGAACAATACTCCTATAAGTGTGCATTGTGGTGATATCCATACTAAAATTTTTTGTTTAGGCACTATAAAGTTAATTTTCTCACATTGAAGAGAGCAGGATTTAAACCTCATATCTTTCTCTAAAAGATAAATTTCTGGTGTTTAATTAATTCTGGTGGGTGGGGATCCTTAGATGATTAAGGAAAGTGTTCAGGATAATGTAAATATCAAAGGTCAAATTTTAATGCACTCAAATGATAGTGAGAATGAATGTTTTTCTTTTCCCCATCTATACTTAGTACTTCTAGTTAAAGAGAACAATTGGAAATCCTATTTGAAGTAAAGCTATAGTTGAATCACATCTGTTTTCATCATTACCTTTAATGTAATCTTTCCCCAGGTGTTAAATGTAAATATTAGTTATGCAGCCCACAAATAAATGGATTCCAAACATCTGTGTGTTTTTGTGTGTGTGAGAGAGAAAGGCACAGAGAGAAAGAGACAGAGAGACACAGAGACAGAGACACACACAGAGAGATTAGAGTTGAATCATTTCACACTGAAGAAGAAGCCTATTTGTAAACTTCCCTGAGTAATGAACTCAACTCTGACTGTGGATATTAGAGTCACAAGAACTGAGTCTTACAAATGGAGAGGCTTGGCTTTCTTTTAGCTTCTAGCGTATCCTGTGTTAACACATTCATAATGAATAGCAGTACTGGAGCCTCCACCTTTTATATGTGTTCTCTCAGAATAGAAGAATTGCATTCTCAAACATACTTTTGTGCTTTCAGTATCATTAAGGAGTATGCTAAAATTTCTCAATAGGATGAAAATGAATTAAAAGAAACAAATAGAAACACTTTAGAAAAGAGAATTTTTCCCTGAAATCTTACTATTACAAGTGGAAAGAAAGCAAGCTTTTGTAAAACACATTTAGTGAAATGCTAACTTGCACTACAGATATTCTTTCTCCTTTCATGTCTTTAAAGCAAATCTTATAACAGTTTTATATAAAACTGTAACTCATCCTACTGTATTTAAAATTGAGTTCATTTATATATTTCATGAAATAAAAGAAGTATGACGTTATTAGAAGGTGTGAAAAACGGTGGAGAATAATATGATGACGTTTGGTGTAAAAAGAAGTTCTGTTAAATTTTAACAGCTTTTAAATATTCATTACAAACTCTTCTGAATGTTCGCCTGGACATGAAAATGAACTCTGTCTTGTCTACAGCATGGCAATGATCATTATGTCTTTATGGGTGATGCTTGCTTTTGGAGGAGATTGTTGAAAGTAAATAATATTCATTAAGTAAGAGAACTCTGAGCGATGATGAAGGTTTCTTGAGAAATGTACATTGAAGTGTTCCTAGTTTTCATTCTCATAGTTGGACACTGTTTTCAGATATGTTAGATTATTTCTCATTTGGCAGATCTACAAACTGCTTTGAAATGACTAGTATTATATAAGTACATTGCAAGTAAACCTAGTGAGTTAAGATGATTCTGTATCAGTTTAATTTATGTTTTATAGTTAGTTTAGCATTCTGATTGGATTGCCTTGGTAATGTGAATTGCCTCCAGCTGCTGATGATACGGCTTTAATTCTGTTTTAAAGGTCATGTAAACATGTGCCTGTAGCATAAGAAATGCAAATTCAATTCCTTTTTAATGTTTCCTCACATTCACTTCAGAACCTTCACCTAGAAAATTAGTGGGACTTAACAAACTATTTTAATGTTATGATTTCATTAAAATCCTCTTTCAATGCTTTACTTTTCCTTTTGCAGGGTAAAGAAATCTTCTTCTGCTTTGCAGTACATAGTTCTTGCAACATCCATCACTCATACTGGAGGCAGAAAAAATATTTTTGCTAAGATCTATTTACTTTTCTAGCAGTTTTACTAAGAAGGAGCTGAGAACTTCATTTCAGGCTTCTTTTAGCTGGAGGTAAAAAAGACCCAAAACAGACTAGATAATCTACCTACATTTTAGAATGCCATAAAAACTGGCTATTATTTATGAATGTAGGAACTGCTACTCAAAAATATTTTTACATTATGTGCATAACTGAAAATAAACTGTGGAAAACATACATTGCTAAAAATATAATTCACATAGCGTTGCCTGAGTATAAAGCTTTAGCTTTTCCAAACAGATGTGTAAAACACATAAATTATGACCTTCAGGTTCTATGGTTTAAATACAGGTTGCTATGTGGAGAGTTTGTTTTTTTCCGTCAATTTCAAAATATTTTAATTTCATGATTGTACCACCACATCACATTAATACTTTAAGAAATATACCATAAAAATGAAATGTTTTTTACAAGATATCTAATTTTTAGCAGAAGCTGCAGTTATGAGAGAATGAGAGTAGTGGGGTAGAAAAGAGAAATGCTAAAATAAAGTACAAAGTTCAATCAAATTCTTGAGGTAGTAGCATCATTGTAATTTTCTATTTAGAGCTCTATTCTCACATTTCATTAAACTGAAACTTTTTATGCCTAGAAATTCATCAGAAGATTGTTTTCAGATACCATTCTTCTTAACTCAGATTGGCCAAGTGATAAGGTACTTTAAAATTAAATATATATGCAAATATATTTGTTAGCATCATAAAAACAAAACTAATATGATCAGTGTAAAATGTACTTTTATTTGATTTGGGGAACAGTAACTCAAAAATGTTAACCTCAGCTTTGAACAGTACTGCTATATTTTTGGAAATACGTTATGTTCTGTGTCTGTGTTTTAAAATTGAATATTATCCACAAATATGAAAGACCGTGATTACCCACAAAGGAAAGAGCTGTAGCCATGAACATCTTACGGCTTATCCAAGTGGTTGATTTTTCAAATAGTGCTTCTGGCTTGCTGCGCATAGTCTTGAAACACTTTGTTTTCCCACCCCCCCTTTCTTAATAACAGAACTAAACACCCAGACTTTACATGTAAAGCCTGGAGAAAATATTACTTTTTCACTAATACCCGGGACTTTGGCATTATAATACTGCACTTACAGTTACTTGACGAAAAATTGTCATGAAAGTAAACATCACATTTGTATGTTTTTTTTTTCACTTTTAGGACTTTTGGACTTAAGATTTAGAAATTAGGACTTTTGAGCATTAGATTGAAATAAATAAGTTTATGATTTCCATGTTCACTTTAAATTTTAAGGTCTTTGCTCCACAATGCATACTTTTAAATTTAAAGTGGGCAATAAATTAGAACTTCAAATCCAGATGATTTCATAGATAGTCATTTGCTTGTATCAATTTGATATCAACTTATTAGATAACATTGCATCCACAGGTGTCAGTGTCAATGCACAGATATACTTTTTTTTTAATCAATATCAGTGTGCAGTAAAGATATAAAGACAAGTTTCATCTGTTTATACCAAAAGAGAATACTGCTCACTGTGAATAGAATGTATTTCAGGAAAAAGCTTTACCTCCAGTAAAAGAAAATGGTTGTTTATTTATTTTTTTTTTGTTTTTTTGGGGTGTTTTTTGATATCCAAAAAAAAAACAACAACAAAAAACCCAAAACCCAAAAACCAAAAACCAAAAACCAAAAAAACAACCCCATCTTCATCCTGTCAGGAAATCTTGACATTTACATTCAACCTAAGTTGCTAGAGTTGAGTTGCAAAAACAGTTAATGGCTATGTTTCTTTATATTTCATATGTACACATCCATTCTGAAAATAAATCTCAATGCTTTGAACTGAAGCTATTTTCAGATTCTCTCCAACTGCATCTAATTTTTAACAATTTCTTAACATATAACTTTACCTACCAAGCAATGACACTTACTACTTACGGTTTTAGAGTGAATTATTTGAGCACAAACAAGTAATTTGTGGCAGAATCTATTAATTTTACCATTATCACTATCTGATTTTAAATACGTGCAGGTCGAGTGACTTTATTGAAATAAAAACAGCATTATAAAGCATCTGTGATAATCTCATGTCCAATCTTTGTATAATAATACAAATGGAAATTCTTTGTTTATCTATTCAGAGAGACTCTGCACATTTACTAAAAAGTCAGCTTCACTAGAATAACTGAGAGAAACAATGTGCTTGAAACAATGAACCACAATTCGACATTTCCTAATAATGTATGTTCTTGTATGTTCTACTATGTGTTTTTCTTCGTTATCTTCTTATATCTGAAGTTCTATTCCCACCTCCCCTTCCCTCCACCCCATGTATTTGATCATTTCTCCAAGTCCCTTGGCTGAACCAATCTCTTTTCATGCAGAGGATAAAAAGAGAAGAACTTCAAAGTAGGTTCAGGTAATTAACAGCTGAGGGGAATATAATCTAAACCATAGGCCCTGCTTTGCACCCAGGCTGGCTCTCTGAGCCAGCCGGCAAGGGAGTGCCTATTCCCTATAGCATCTAAATCTGCTTCCTCTGAACAGCTCTGCCAGGCCTCCAGTTATCACATCTGCATTTCAAACACCATGGCTCTGGCATTAATTATTAATTAGCCTACAGTCACCCTAGAGGATTCAAGTTCCAGTCTGCACATACTTATTCATTGACCTCTATCTTAGTTTTTGTTGGAGGAAAAAACTCAGTAGAATGCTTAATAATTTCCTTTCTATTAGACCTTCTGTTCTAGTTTCATGGAGAGGAAACAGTATATGTTCCAAGTGGGAATAATCACAGAATAGCCTCCAAATTTGTTTACAGTAAAATGCTGTCAAAAGTTGAGAGCTATAGAAGGAGTGAAATGATTTATAGACAACACTGAGTGTTGAAAGATACTATTTAATGTTCAACAAATTGCCTGGCTGTAGTTTCCTCAAATTGGGAGATACGGTCATGGGACAAAGCCAAAGATTCTTTACTTTTCAGGGAGAGAAACTGCGGAGGTTGTAAACCAGATTCTATCCTTGGGTAAGACATTGATCAGTCAAACTGGTTGGAGATATAGTTGAAAGCAGAGATGCCCAAAGAAATCATAAATCCAGACAAGATTTTTAAAAGAATTTCCTGATCTTTGGTTTGTTTGAAAAGTGAAGTTATGGAGCGCCTTTCTTACTAGTAAATGTTGTGTGTATATTGAATTGCTGTACCATTCCTAACATACATTAGGATATAAATGTGGAAACCTTCACAGAGTGGCACAGAGAGAAATCAAATGAGTGGTGATCAGAGCTAGGTTTACATCTCAGCCCTGCCACTTACTCAGTAGGAGATTTGAACTCATCTTTAGGAAATAAGGATGGCAATCGACCCTACTTCCTGAAATTATTATGAGAATTAAGTGTCAACATCTATAAAAATATTCATTAGAGTGGCTGACAATAACATCTAATAATTGTTACAAATAGTAATGGCATTGTTATTTTTTAAATATTTATTTATGTATATTAGTGTTTTTCTTTATGTATGTCTATGTATCATATACATGTTTGGTGCCTACCGATATCAAGTGAGGACATTGGTTTCTCTGAAACAGGAATTATGGATGGTTGTGAGCCAACATATGAGTGCTAGAAGTTGTACCTGGGTGCTCTTCAATAACATTTATTTTATTGTAACATTGATATAATTTGTCTTAATTTTATTTTATTTCAATTTTAATCTCCACTACATGTCGTTCTCAATATGGGCTCTTAAAAGATTTGCTAAAACCTGGTCACTACTATTATATTATTACCTTGCTGTCACCAGCTCTCACTTTATCATCATAATCAGTCACTAGAAATAAGCACAATCTTGTGAAAGTGCTGCACTGGATTTGTAAATATCTCAGAGGCCACTTAAAATAATAACTGTGTATCTATAACTCACCAAAAAATAGCCTGAGAAATGGAAACTTTCAGATTACTATCAAAAGAGTTGTATGATAGTAGTACTGTATACATTTAATGAATTAGTATATAAGAATTCTAGGCTTTGGGAGTGCCCAAATAAACATCTATTCTACAACATATCTTACTAGTTTTTAAGAAATGAAAGCTTGGTATTATAAAAATAGAAGGAGTTCAGAATGTAGGATGGATTATATCAGGGCTCAAATTTTATCTTCACTGTTAGGTCTAAAGAAATGCCACTCAATCTCTAATCTCATTAGTAACAAAACCATATCTGAGTAGTTTTTCTAGAACTGTACTTGATGTATGGTAGCTTACTCAGTGAAAATTAATTATTATTATTAATTTAACTTTTGATAAGTTTGTGTTTGATAGCAATTTTAGCTGTAAATGACAAAAGAATTCTAAAAAAATAGTGATTTGGATGGAAATATTTGTATTATATTCTCAAGTTTTTGAGAAATGACAGTGGACACAAGTGACATGCTTCTTAATGGCCCTGGGTAATCACAGGGATTTTCATCTCTGTGTTCTGCTATCATGTGGTGATGCCCTTGGGCTATCGGTGTGTCAAAAGCTGCAGTTTGTCCCATCCTCTAATTGTTCCAAGTTATGTTTTTCTAGATCTTTACCTGACGTTTCTTGATCTTCTTTTACAAATACCTCCTAATAATAGCCTCCTGCTTATTTTCTTTCCCTGTTTTTAAAATCTGCTTTATTATTTTTTTTAAAAAGCCTCCCTCTCACATACCCCCCTCCAACCACACACACACTCAGTAATGCCAGAAATCTGCACTGTGATTTACAAGATAGAATAATCATTCATATCTAAGGTTTCTTTTGATATTTTATAAAGCTCAGGCATAATAATTCTCAGTTTACAGATGGTAAAATGGAAGATCAGAAATTTAAGAGAAGTGCCTATGGTCTCCAGTTCAAAGGTGGGCATAAACTTCTGTCTAAAGATTTTGCAAACTGTATTTTAGCAAATCAGAGAACTTATATCTACATTTTGTCATAAATTAAAACTCACATACCATATATATGAAGATATATATGTATAGCCATATATACAATGATTGTATAAATTCAAAATAATTGTAAAATAACTCCTGTGTAATTCCTCAAGAAAGAAAGTACTTTGAACAGAAGACATATTAATAGCTATCAGGTATATGAAAAAAATTCAACATCACTAAGCATGAGGAAAATGCAAATCAAAACCACAGTGATATAGCAACTCAACACAGAATGATCACAATAAAAATGATAAGAAAATGCTGATGCAGATGTAGAGAAACAAGAATTGTTGTTAAACACTAGTGGATATGTAAGTTAGTTATAGCAATTAGACCAGAGTAGACACTGCTTAAAGAAAAAGAAGAAATACAGCTCTCATTCCAGTGCCATAATGGTGGTTCAGTAAGGAAAGGTGCTTGCTTCAAGGCTTGATCTCTTGAGTTCAGTTCCCAGATCCCACATGGTAGAAGGACAGAACTGACTACTGTAAGTCGTCCTTTGACTCCCAGAAATCCTCTCTCTCTGTCTCTCTGTCTTTCTCTCTCTCACACACAAACACTAATTAACTAATTAACCAAATAGCTAAATAAATAAATAAATAAACTACTGTAAGATCCAGCAATTCTATTACCTAACATGTCCAGTGGAGATTAAATTAATTTGTTGAAGCAACATCTGTAGTATCATGTTAATTGTAGCACTATATACAAAAGGAAAAATGTAATAAACCAGAAGTATCCATCAAAGGATTAATAGATAAATAAAATTTAATATTCATATACAATTGAATAATAGTCATTCAAAAATAATGAAATCATATAATTTAGAACAATAGGAAAAAGTGGAGTATATTATGCAAGTAAAAAATATGTAGCATAGAAAGGCAAATATCACTTGATCTTACTCATGCACAATCTCAAATCTTATTGTTATAGAGTTTAAAAGTATAATAGTGTTTGCAAGATGTTCAGGAGAGTAGATGGGAGGGAAGTAAGATAAAACAGTGAATGGATATTAAGTTATAGTTAGTGAAAAACAAGTTGTGGTGCTATTGAACAGTAGGGTGAATATAGAAAAAGACAGTGTATGTCACATTGCTTGGCTAGAGGATAGTAATTCATCAATTTGTTATGCTTTCATCACAAATAAATATTTCAAGAGATAGATATGCTGATTTTGATTAGAATATTATACCATATATATATTATATATATATATATATATATCAAAGAATCACATGGTACCCTATAAGAATATATACTTGTATTTACTAATTTGAAAGAAAGAAATACAGGAAGGAAGGAAGGAAGGAAGGAAGGAAGGAAGGAAGGAAGGAAGGAAGGAACTGCCATGATCTGCACAGCTCCATGGATTGACATAAATGGGGACAGGACAGTGAGGGAAGTAAAAACAAAATCAAAAAACAAAACAAAAACAAAAAAACAAAACAAAACAACAACAACAAAACGACAAAGCCAGGCCTGGTGGTGCACACCTTTAATCCTACCACTCTGGAGGAAGAGGCATGCAGCTCTCTGAGTTTGAGGCCAGCATTATCTACAAAGAAAGTTCCAGGACAGCCAGGGACTACACAAAGAAACCCTGTCTTGGAAAAACAAAACAAACAACAAACAAACAAAATATAAGAAAGAAAAAAAAGAAATGACAAACACGTAGACATAGAAAAGCTGAGATTGGGTGGACAGGGATCTCTGATAGAGAAGCCTCAGAAGCTTATTTATTTATAGCATATTTATTATTTATAGCTGAAAAGAGAAATGGGGTTATTGCATATAGCTGAACATAGAGGCAGAGTTTTTACATACATATAAACAAGTAGGCAGGGTTATTATTGTAATAATTACTTCTATTTAAAATTGTTGCATACAATGTATTTTGGTCATATTCTTTTCCTTCCAACTCCTCCTAGATCTTTCCCATCTCCCTACCCACCCAACTTCATGTTATTTCTCTCTCAAAAATAAAATAAACAAAAATTAAAACAAAGCTAACAAACTCCAATAAGAAAACAATTTTCAAAACAAAACAAACAAGTAGCACACACACAAAAACATGAAGTCTGTTTTGTGTCAGCCAACTACTCCTGGGCATGGGGCCTGCTCTAGAGGGTGATTGATATACCCAGTGACACTCCATTGGAAAAAACTGATTTCCCATTTCACATGGGGTATGAATTGTAACTACTTTCTGGGTTAGGATGGGACTTCGTGTCCACTTCTCCTTTTCCATGCTGAGATTTTGTCTGGTTTGTACGTATGTAGGTCTTGTGAACACTTACTTTCACATTCTCTTTGAGTTCATATGTGTATCAGGCCCGTTGTATCTGAAGATGCTGTTTGCCTGGAGTCATACACCAACTCTGGCTCTTACAATCTTTCTGCCCCCTCTTCTGCCTAGATTTCTGAGCCTTTAGGGAGGGCTTTTATAAACACATCCCATTTTGGATTGAGTTCTCCAAAGTCTCTCACTCTCTGCATATTGTCCAGTTGTGGATCTCTGTTTTAGTATCATCTAAAGCAACAAAAAGCTTTGATCGATGGGTATAGCAATATGACCTTAGTAGTCATTTTATTTCTAGGTTCCTTTAGCAGAATGAGAATACTGGGTTTTCCTCTAGGGCCAGTGACCTACTTTGTCTCAGGTCATGGTCACTTCAATTTAGTAGTGTCAGGTATGGGTTCCATCTTACTTAGGGTCTTTAAATCCAATTAAAAAAATAAGTGGACTGTCTTAGTTAGGGTTTATATTGCTGTGACAAAACTCCATGATCAAAAGGCCAGTTGTAGAGGAAAGGGTTTACTTGACTTACATTTCAGCATTGCTGTTTATCACTGAAGGAAGTCAGGATAGGAACTCAAGCAGAGCAGGATCCTGAAGGCAGGAGCTGATGCACAGGCCATGGAGGGGTGCTGCCTATACTGGCTTACTCCCCTAGATTGCTCAGTACATCTTCTTACAAAACCCAGGACCAGCAGCCCAGCGATGGCACCACCCACCATGGGCTGGTGCCTCCCCCATTGATCACTAAATGAGAAAATGCCTTACAGCTGGATCTCATCGAGACATTTCCTTAACTGAGGCTCCTTCCTCTGATGACTCTCGCTTGTGTCAAGTCGACACATAAGAAAAGAGCCAGTACATGGACATTTGCTAGTACCATGGTGGCACAAATGGGAGTAATTCTACACCCTGGCCCCCATAGGCTTGTTGCCATACCATGATGCAGAAATTCATTCAGTGCATGTTGTCAAAGCTGCCAAGTTCTGTTGTTTGCTGGGGCTAGAATATGGCCCCCTTGTTCAAACACATGTTCACCAGCTTTCTGTTTTCAATGGTTTCTTTCACTATTGTAGAATATTCCTTTGCCCTGAGTGAAGATGTGTCTCTGTCATTGGTTTAATAAAGAGCTGAATGGCCATTAGCCAGGTACGAAGAGGATAGGTGGGACTTCTTGGAACCAAGAGCTCTGGAAAGAAAAAAGGAGGACTCACCAGCCAGATGCAGAATAACTAGGATGGGCAAAATGGAGATGAGGTAATGAGTGAGTGGAAAAACATAGATTTAAAAAAATGGGATAAATTAAGTTATAAGAGCTAGTTAGAAACAAGTCTAAGCTAAGGCCAGGCATTCATAATTAATAATGTCTTCATGTCATTTTTTTGTGAGGTGGCGGCTTCAAAAGAAAAATCCATCTACAAATGGTGCCCTGAGTATGATGAAATCTCAAAGTAGTTTTAACTTTCATGTCCTGTCAGATAAGGGTGCTGAACAGTTATAAAAAGTGTTTCACAGTCATTTGTGTTTATCTTTTGAGAACTCTCTGCTAAATTCTATACCCCATTATTGATTGGGTTATTTTGTTTTTATTTTCAGTTTTGTAAAGTTCTTTGTATATTCTAGATATTAACACTCTCTGATATATAGTTGGTAAATATTTTATTTTCTCATTTTCTAGGCTACCACATTACCTGAATGGTGGTATTCTTGGCTGCACAGAAGCTTTTCAGATTCATTATTTCTCATTTATTAATTATTAGTCTTAATTCCTGTGCTATGGGTGTCATGTTCAGAAAATCCTCTCTTGTGCCAATGAGTTCAAGCCTAGTGCCTACTTTCTCTTATATCAGAATCATGGTATCAAGTCTTATGTTGAGTGAGATCTTACATTCAATTGTAGCTGAGTTTTGTGTAGGGTGATAGATATGAATTTGTTTTCATTCTTCTCCATGTAGTTATCCAGTTTGACAAGTACCATTTGCTGAAGATGCTATATTTTTCAGTGCGTATTTTTTTGGCTTCTTTGTCAAAAATCAGGTGTCTCTAGGTTTGTGGAATTATGCCTGGGTCTTCAATTTCATTCTGTTTATTGATATGTCTGGTTTTATGCTAATACAATGCTGTTGATATTACTATAGATCTCTCATAAAGCTTGAAGTCTGTGATGGTGATACCCTCTTTAGTTCTTTCATTCATTCACTCACTCATTCATTCATTCATTCATTTATTCATTTTTAATCCTGGCATAATCAGGCACCAGACGGCTTGGGAATTGAACTCAGGTCCTCTGGAACATCAGTCAGTGCTCCTAACTGCTGAGCTGCCTCTCTCCTCTATCAGTTCTTTTAATATTCAGGGTTGTTTTAGATCTCCTGTTTGTGTGTGTGTGTGTGTGTGTGTGTGTGTGTGTGTGTGTGTGTGTGTGTATTTCATTAGGAATTTTAAAATATTTTTTTTATTACCATGAAGAATTGTCTTGGAGTTTTGATAAGGATTTAACCAAATCTGCAGATGAAGCAGCATAATTATATACAACTGAACTAGGAGATAGGTTTAGCTAATCCATGCAGGCATAGTCTTCAGGCCACAATATCTGAGGTAGGGGATGAAAGCTATGATGGACATTTTCTTCATAAGCAGTCAACATTCACACTCAAATATGAGGGAGACTTTCCCATCTCTCTGAGCTTTGCAATAGGGATAGAAGAGGCTTTGGCATTGCCGTGGGTCTGAATCCTTGACAGAGTCTTGACCATGTCAAAAATCACACATCCAACTCAGGACTTTACTTGCTCCATACAGAAAACATTATCAGTAAGAACCATTCTTCTGATATCTTTCATTTGGGTTTATAGTAATTCCTGTATAACAAA